>JALRMI010000160.1:0-61117 GCA_026120165.1 Leptosphaerulina australis
GAACAACCCAAGCCTGGCCTGCGCGACGGCGCCGAGAAAGGGTAAGTGTGAGGTCAGAGAATGCTAAAGGATAGAATAAGGAGGTTTTTAAGCTGTAGGCGTAGCCAGCAGCTCTGTTTGCCCTTAAAAAAGTAATGTAGTCTCTACAGTGTCAGCACGCTTATATAGCGCTCGGTAGCACTTAAATTCCAGACTATTTAATTTAATTTAATTTAACATTGTGACCTCCCATGGGGTATTGGGGACGCGCCAAGCGCTAAAGCGGAGGCGGATCTTGTTTAAGCTACCTCCCAGTAGAGGCATTTCTTGCCTTCCTCTCTCCTCCATGCAAGATTAGAAGACAGTTTTGTGTTGTAGGAGCAAGGGCAGAGGGAAGTTGATGCCAGGCCTATCCTTTTCCATCTCCAACGTCAAGTTTTGTAAGGCTGTACTGGCTGCCTTATTTGTGTGTTGTGATAGATAAGTCGACAGTTGCTGTTTGGTGTTCAGAAAGCTATGGGTAGCTCTCGTCGTGTAGGGTGTAGTAGGTAGGGCGGAAAGGAAGCGATGCCAGTCCTGTCCTTCTCCTGCTTTCGGATTGTATGTTGTGAGGCCCTGCTGGCTGCCATATTTCGAGTTGTGCAAGAGGGGATTTCAGCACTGCCTTCCTTCTGCTAGTTGTCATGTTCCCTTGACCGAACGTCCTGATCTCATGCACAGACCACTAAGAATTCTTTATCTGAATAACGTTCAGCTGCCCTGGCTGCGCGCCTGCCCACAACGCTGCAGTGTAGAAATAACGTTGTAGAGAGATTAGGAAGGGAGATTCGAGATGGAAAGAGTCGAAAAAAGGATGACTTTCGACCTTTCCCCAACTTCAAAAAGTTGGTGTTCGGTTACAGCACTCGGTAGCGCTTCAATTCCAGATTATAATAAGAAATATACGGTCGCGACCAACATTGGGAGGACGAACCCGAAAATCTGAACCTACAACCAGTCACCTAGTAGGAGATTCGTGGTACAATGCAATATACTCTCTTCACTCAATACATCCTTGACAACCCATTCACTCTGTGCCATTGCCCCACCATAGACTAGCGCTCCACAACATCTATGGGCAGTCGATTAACAGCGTCCAAAATACCTTTCCATTTCACGGGTGATACCGACACCACCATAGGAAATAGAGAACATGAACTGCTGAACTCCAATACAGAGTTTACAGCGGTCTGGTGCAAATGGGTGTGGCAATCTGCTGCAAAATTACAACAGCTCGAACTATTGAAACGCCTGTGTTAGGTATCCTCAGCATTAGATTGCAATATTTGTCGCCTTGACACGCAGATCAACTACTTCATTATGCCATCCTCGTCCAGCTGCACGTGGCATTTTTCCAGCGTCACATGGTCACGTTAACCATACCTCGACCTTCGGCGGCACATTACTTTAAAAAAAAACCCCCCACTTAAACAATGAGGGAAGATGTTTGCAAATCCAGACAAAAGAAAAAGATAGAGCCCGACGTGGGGCTCGAACCCACAACCTTGAGATTAAGAGTCTCACGCGCTACCGATTGTGCCAGCCGGGCTTGTTTCTCGTTTTATGGAAGTATTATGCGTTTTCTTTATCTATTATTGTAAAATTTCTTTGCTTGAATCGAATAAAACTCTCACGAATATCAGTATATCTCATTTAGCCCCCACGCTATTCCGCTAGCGTCACCCCCATGCAACGATGACGTGTTTTGTAATTGTTGATCTTCAATTGAACAGATCAAGTCAACTATACGCTCATGTATTATTTCCAGTCAGTTACACCTGTAAAAATTCAGGCTTTCCCATTATTCTTAACGTGATGAAATTTTTTAAAGCTGTTTCCAGGCTGCTGTCCGGATGCAGCAAATGGTTAATGTTTCCGTGCTTACATTTGCGCTAAGCACAGCTTCCCTGCACAGCCTCAACCGAGGCTGCAAGCCTAACATCAGTACATAAAGTACACACCTTGCCCTGAATGCTCCTCGTACATTGGATCCTTTTCAAAAACAGCCGCTTCTTGTTGTGCGTGGACAAGGCTGTTGTAGACATTCCATCACGATGCGTTTCCTCTCCTCTATTCGTAAGTTGAACAAACAGGCAAACGTTATTCATTGAGACTAAACTCATACAACAGTCGCTGTATATGGTCTCGCAGTTTCAGTAACCGCATTCAATATCAATGTAGACGATGTGCAAGTCGGGCTCGGACACAATGTCGGTAGCAATGTACAGGACCCTTGCGCATTAGCCGAATCGAAAAGCGTGAATGCTAGTGTTCAGCTATCTAGTTGGGTCGAGTGTCAGATCAATGGTCAGTTTTACTGATTGTGAGCGTTCATATGGAGGCTTATCACTGGACTGTAGGATTCTATCCGTACCCTGAGAATGGCAACTGGCCCACAGTGCGCAACTCCGCATTCTCTAAGGATATTAAATTCACCTTCAACGACACACATTACAATTACGAAGGCTCCTTGGAGCTATATCACAGCTTCAATGTCACACTTGGTAAGAGCTTTGCACCATTCAAGCATGGCTTTATCAACACCCTTGGCATTCCTAATGCCAACGGTGACAAAGGCGGCTTCGTCTATATGATTGGATGGGCAGGTGGCATGCACAGGTTAGCAAAACGTGACATGTACTTCACAAATGCTGCATTCGCTGTCATCAAGGATAACCAAGGAAAGAGGGAAATCATCGAATTCAGAGAGAGCAGTAACATTCCGAACACGGCACCAATACCTGAGCAGAATGAGTGGACGTGTGGGTTCACGTGAACATGTCAATATATACTTGAACAAGCAGCAATAAAGGGCCTAATCATGCATTCTTATTAGTAGAATATAGTATGGTCTTGTCATTACATCCAACAGACGAATCAACACGACCCAGCGCGAGTTGATGTACTAACAATGCATCAGTGCATATGGTAGAATATTAGGTGGTATTGATAGTGAAGCCAATGAATCACGTACACTGAGAATAACATGGTGCTTTCATTTCTACCAATGAAGTTTTTAGAGTTAAAAACCCCATGTGAAGTCGGCGCATAAAGTAGTAACGAATACTGGCAACTTATTCGCTTCTAGTATCCAGTCCTTCTTCCGGACCTTCACTCACTCCATAGCGCAAAACTCAGCCTTAACATTCCTCATCATATTTTCGACCTCCTTCATACTCATTTCCACGTCCTCAAAGTCTTCCTTTGCAATTTGCAGTGCTTGTGTTCTTGCATTGCCAGCTACCACATACATCTCGGTAACATCTGTAATGTCGATTGCTTGTACTATGACACGATATCTTTCGATTTCTTTCGCCAACATCTTCAGTTCAGCTTTAAGTGAATCCACTGCACCCGCACGGTCTGAAGGAAGAAGGTCCGACTTGGCTTCGTCGTGCAGCGTGGCAATCTTGATCCAACGTCGTTTGATATTGTCGTAGTTTGCTGGTAATACCTCCCAGAATGTTTGATCGATGAGTGTGAGGCGCGGTGTTTGGTATGTGCGCGAGGGCATTGCTGCTGGTTTGTTGAGCCAGTTTGCTGAATATCGTTCTTCATTTGCTATGTTGGTCGTTGATATTTATGTTCGGTAGGCATCAGCGCCTTCAATGTGCACTGCACTAAAAATCATGGAAGGAATTGTATGTGACGTCTCAGTCACATACTGACTTTTCCGCATTCCATCAACATCGTTGAAGAACCATCAAGAGAGACTTGTTTTTTCTTTTCTCCTAACACCTTTTACCAATTCTCAGCATCAACATGACATCTTCAAAAGTTGACGACGGAGCCTCTCAACCTACCTTTCCGCCCACAGACTTCAGAGATTTTATTGATGCTGTGCTTAAATCCAACACTGAGAGCGGCAACTTTATTCAGCACTACACTTTACCTTCGTTCAGGAGCGACATGTTGAGAGAAACTCAAATGCAATTTGCACAACACGGTATCATAGCCATTGATGAACTGATGAGGCAACGCTGCGATATTGATGCGCATTATGGGTGGGTTCTGGCTTCGGATGCCGAGCTTGTATACAGATCAATGGGCGGCAAGAACGAAGGTGGCACAGTTTGGGCAAGACAGTGGATGAGAGGTATCTTCCATGAATATGAGAGGTTAAACAAAGGTCTATTTGATACAAAACAGGGGCTAGAAACTGTGATGAGGAATGCGGATAGTGGTCAACAATAGTATATCTGGGTATCATGAATTGATTCCATTGTCATACGGTCCTGGTGTCAAGCGACTGGTGCCTCATATCTATTAGTGCTCTTTTCGAGCTTACACTATTCGGTCGATTCAAGGCATCATCATGAAGCTCCACCCATAGGCTGTCAGTGTACTTATCGCTTGGTGTTGTGCCTTCAGAAAAGGTGCGGCCTCTCGGATATTCGGAGAGATGGGTTCTGTCGAGAGAGCTGCCTTCGTGACGTCCATGAGCAAGTGCATAGACCGTTGGTGTCACGGCTACAATAACAGCAAGAAGTATCTCGAGTGATGCCCATAATGTATGTCCACGCTGAAGTCGTGAATCTTTTCCTTGGACAATTCGGATGACACTGATGGCGACGAGGAATACACCGATGCTGAAGAGAAATAAAACCCGAAGGCGTCTGTACAGGAAGGTCAGTGCATGATCCAACTGAATTCCCTTTAAGAAAATTGGTCGACTTACTCTGTCGTACGAATTGTTACTGAACATATAAGTGCGAGAGGTAGAGCCATTAGCATCAAGTCGGTAATTATGTTGCTTGTCTCGTAGGTGATGAGCCAGATGTTTCCAACAACGCTGCAACAGTCAGCGATGATGTTGTGATTTGGACTTCAAATTTGCCATACCAATCTCCAGGATCTGGGTAGATTTGCCAATGTCGCTCAAAGGGATGACAACCGATGAAAACAGTGACTACTGAAGCCACGAAAGTCGAGAACAATGCAGTCCAGAAACTGTAAACAAGTACCCTTTCGTAGGGCATCTTAGCAATTAGCCTTGCAAGAAGATCGAAGACAGCCATCTTTAGGCACCACAACCTGCTGCTTTGTGAGTAAGAGAAGAACCTTGTAAGCCTGGAGGTATTTACAAGCATGTCAACATAGTACGAGTCGCCAGTACTAATTTGCTTCCTACCACGATCTTGGAGGCCGATAACCTATCTGCAGGCTCGAGAAGCTGGAGGCGGCGCTCTGTCGATAATACTGTAGTTGCATTAACTTACAACTTTCACGCCAAGATTAACATATTTACTTCTTGTCGAGCCATAGAGCAACAGATAATAATTGGCAACTAGGCGCGCAGCAGTAAACATCGCAGCTGACAAGCACCAGTAGTCACCGCGTATAAGGTGCTGTTTCCTCCATAGCCGAAACCCAATCCGGATAGCAATCAACGCGATGGACAGCAGGAGACAAACCCACATAGAGATCGCGGATGATCCGTCTGTCGACATCGCGACAAACTATAAAGTGCTGCCGAACGACTGGGGTGAAACTTGGGTCAAACACCGGCGTAGTATAGTCTACATGGAGTGCAGGTGTCAAGGTCGGAGTGAACTGGCAAACTTAGGATTTGTCGCTATATGACATCGGAGGTGTCTGGGACATATTTGAGCCACCTGCCGTCAAGAAAGGTCTGGTTTCGGTTGCATCAGTTCATGATTGGGTAGGCGGTCCGTGTTTGATGAACGGCGGCCGCCACCCTTGACCAAGGGCCAAGAGGATGTCCTGGGCACGGCTCAATTCTTATGGAACTTCAAGGTTTCTGAGGTGCTTCCCGAGAACGTCAGTCTACACTTCTGGATCTTCGTTTGAGAGCGGCTGACAGTCCAATAAGATGTTTGTATCGCCTGCCTTATGAGCTTGGCGGTGATGTTGTTTGGTGGGCGGCACTTGTTGTCGCGTGTTTCGGAGTCTAAATGCGGGGAAATTTAAAGAATGTCAACAACCAAGAACTAGGGCACCGAAAGTCTCGCCGGCCGTAGACCCGCCGTCTTTTTATTTCTAAGCATAGGACAGGCCTGAGCTGTGTCTCGATCACCAGCGTCATCTCACTTTTACCCGCATGCTACTTCTCTAGAGTCGACGGCCTCATACACGATATATGGCCCGTTAGGCAATGTACCTTTGCGTTCACTATCTGAAAATATCTAGAAATTTTTGAAATATTGGATCTACAAAGCTCATCTGGATTCTATTTTTGTCTCGTTAAGTCCGGAATATCCCCTATCCATAATATTAAGGCTGTATATAGCCTTATTCAATTACCGAAGACAGTGCTTTCACAACAGTGTGGTAAGCAAACGATAAAATAAGAGTCTGACATCAAACGCGGCTAATCATAGTTGTAAGGGATCACATAAGTACAACCGGAATTTACCTCATCAATATGCAGAGGCCGATCAAGCTCACCCATCCCGCCTGTGAAATCGAGGTGATGAACAGAGCATTTAGCCAGCTTCCACTGCATGGCTTATTGTAACTGTTGGGAGTCGAATGCATGGCCGTATCAACAGTAACATCCGCTTCTGAGCACTGCAGCTGAATTCGGCCACGCCTTGTACGTTTTTTGATGGCGGCTATTCCAGACAGAATGTTAAGCCGTCGGACTTACGGCTGCGTTTATGGACCGACGCTGGCCAAATTTAATCACAAGTGTCGGGTTGAAGAGCAAGGAGTCATGGTCAGGCAAGCAAGGCAACACGACGCATGGTTGCTTACGATGTTGGTCAGTCGCAAACAGAAAAAGACAATACCAAAAACCCCCACGATTTCAGAAATGGAATATACTCTACGCCTGCCTGATACAGTATTCAAGACTACCTAGATACTGACAACGTTCATCGAAGCGCACCTTCCTCGATGCCATCGATACACGTGACCATGCGCAAATGACTCGCTCTACAGTAGTCCTTGACTCTTCCTCATTCTTTCCTAGACCTCTCGACTAATTCTATATTATTCTTCATGGTAAGTATGTACGACTCTGTGGATGGGGCATGAGATATGGATGGAGCAACGGCAAGAGCGACTGGTTTTTCCAGCTGGGCAAGCATATTGAGGATTAGAAAATGCTAACAGCTAGCAGTTCAGCTGTGTTTGCGCGATGGCTTGGTTAATTTGCGAAGATATAAAGAATTCTTCGAAGTCAGGGACCGTATGAATCATAAAAGATGTCTTGGCCCTACGTCCATCTATGATTCATAACCTTGCATTACAACAAACTTCTCTGTTTGCAAAAGCATCAATTCTGGATGGTCAGACAAATTCCTACTTATTCAAAAGGCAACAGGAAAAGTGTGGTGCTAGGTATCCCGTACTTCCTCTTGGTATTTCCATCAAAGGAACAAGAGTCAAGCCCGCAAAGCAAGCTCCTTAAAGTGGGCAATTGAAAAGGAGATGGAAGACCGCATAGGCGAGTAGGAAGATTACGAACGTTCCTCCATCGGTCCTTAAAAACGTACAGCTATGCAGTTGGAAGGAAGGATGAAGAACGCGGTCGCCATTGCTTTGCAAGGAGATCTCGAAAGCTAACTGGCAATAATGGGCGACAAAAGTCACTCCTCGAACGAGCGGAATGAATTGACATGGCTACCATAGTAGCGTGTGACTTTTAGATAAACAATTATCAGAGTTCTGACGAAACATGTCCATCATTTTGCATAGGTCGTATCCTAATCGAGCATTGCAGACATGCGGGCACCCTCCGCACATGAAGCAATTTGTCCTGTCTGCCACAATTACTTCACCGGTACAAGTGCATTTTCTGTCGAAGGACCGTTAACAGCTATCTCATCTGTATCAAACACTGTTGCCATATCATAGGGAGTTGTGTTTGAAGCAATAGATGAATACACCGACGAAGCAAAATACCCCCCCCCCCCCTCCCCAACAGGCCTGCCTCCTGTGTCGCGTTCAGATCCAGATTGGGCCAGTGCATGAAGTTTCTGCGATACTCCGCAATCACCTCAAGAAATACATGAAGGCAAACATGAATCGGAGAAAGCTGGAGGAGATGAGTGGGAGGGAACTTGTAATCGAAGAATTTTCCGATGCGATTGATGTTTGTAAGACCAAACAAATCGCCGCGGAAAACTTACCGGCCCAGATCTCGATAGGAATTGGGCGAAAAGATCCGAAGGCGGAGAGAAACTCGAGAGGTTGAGGATGGAGAGATGGGGCTTCTGCGAAATCATTTCATGGAAAAAGACAAAGGACGAATGGATGGCAAGTGTAATTTTTAGGAAGTGACATAAAACTTCCAGAATTGCCATCCTTCGATTTACTCCAGTCGTGTCTATGCATGTAAGTTCGCGATACTCTCTTACTCAAAAGTCGATCCCACGTGCTTTCCATTAACGACTTGTAAATCAGAGCCAGCAGTCCAAGTAAGATGGAAGGTACTGCGTAGTGTATCGTGCGTACCCTTTTGGGGTATAATTGCATGTCACGGGGAAGTTTCACTGATAGTGCGGGTGGTTTAGGATTTCCAGTATTTTGCGCCATGGCGTCGTCATACTGATGTTCTAAAACAACAAGCGTATCATTCTTTCACAACCATCCAACAACACATGAAACAATGCTGCATAAGATTAGAAAATCGCTTGATCGGGACAGAGGAGGTACTAAGTCAACAACAGATGCGACTGCCGTACAGATAGAGGACGTTGGCATTTCGGTGGTACGTTTCAGTGGGAATTTCGCGGACAGCAGGGTTGTGGAAACTCGCTAACTGGTTCCATGCAGATCCAAGGCCAACGCCCGCACCAAGAAGACAGATTCATTGCCTTACTGCCTGGAAGTTTCAAGTCGAACAAAAACATCGCGCTCTTCGCAGTGCTTGATGGGCAGTACGTCCATATTCGTTGGGTTTTGTCGCAACAAGCCTTGACCCTCAACATAGTGCAGGCGCAACTGTAGCCGATCACGCGCGAAGAAGTCTAGCAAATTACATCGACGAGGCCCTTTCCAAAACTCTGTCAAACTCTCAGGAAACCTACCAGTCTGCCATTCAAGATGCAATTGATCGAGAAGACCAAGATGCTGATCGAGAAGACTGGAAAGACGGCTCCACCCTGGCACTCGCTTTGATCGATACAGCACAGAGGACCCTTATTGAAGCAGACATCGGCGACTCACATGTGGTGCTTGCTGAACACACCAAACGAAATAAGAGAGAGCAACACAAGCTCAATAAATTAGACCCTGCATTGAGGGCTCATAATTTCGCTAAAGTGAAGAACGAGTGGAATATCACACGCTTGTCAACGCCTCATGATCCAGAAGATCCAAGCGAAAGGAAACGGATTACAGATGCCGGGGGCGAGGTGAAGTACGATTCAACAGGCACTGCCAGAATTGGTAAGTGTACGCCTGCACTATACTGTCTGTATTTTCAGCCGCATCGGCGTTCAATCCTTTCAAATCGATATTAACGAATGGCATTAGGCGCTCTTGCAATGACTCGCGCAATTGGTGATCTCGAATTAAAACTTCCAAGAGTCAACAGGCTCTCTGATCATAATCTCACAGATCTGGATGGTGTTGAAACGGGCCTCAAACCAGGTAGGAAAGCATCTGCAGATCTTGTAATCAACAAGGCGCATTTCACCGTGCGGACCCTCGACGGTGAGAGTCTGCTCTTTCTTTCTTCGGATGGCATAGGCGTTGGAAGTGACGCAGAGGCGGCAACCCGACAGGCTATCAAGTGGAAGATGGAAGGACGGCCAGCGAAGCAGATCGCAGAGGACTTGGCGAAACGCGCCGGTAGAGTTAAGAACTCGGATAACTGTACGGTTCTTGTAGTATGTCTGGAGGCACCTGGTAATGTATAGTGGGTTGGTTCACGAGCTGGCAGAGATGCTGTTTCTATTAGGCCTGTAATTCCATTGGTAAACCGAGAGTCCTATGGCCTTAGTATACTCGGTTTGACGCATCTTGCTCTTGATTTGTCGCAGGCCTTTTCCAAAGTGGTTAGCCTTGTGCGCTCAGCCCCGTCCCAAATCCCCACGTGTTGCTTAGCTGCAGTCGTTAAACTATACAGCCCTTCACATCATCGCCCACTTTTCAACAGTTTCCTCAACAGCACAGTCGACCGAGCCCATACTTGGTGTTGGCACATACGCGGCGCAGAAACAAACATGCTACAACAAATGAAGAACAGAGTCTCCATGGGTTGGAACGATAAACAGAGTACGCCTAGTCGGGTATTATAAGACTAAAACTCACTGTTTGCAGGGAAGAAAGAGAGATCAGCAGAGCATAACGCTGCAGATCAAGAAGCGGCAGGTATTGAGAAACGTGAAGACCATGACCACAAGAAATCTTCCGAGCCACGTACGTCTCTGTTGAAGGATAGCGCAAGCACAAGAAGCACAGAAGGGCCCAACCGGCTGAAAAAAGGCAGAGTCACCCGCTGGATTGACATGGCTCTCAGATCTGGAATCGGTTATTGAGAGCCTTTCATAAAATCTTGACTATAATCTTGGAGCATAGTTAGGGTTCGCGGGAATGTAAGACTGGAGGGCTGACGCTAAATTGAGCAGCCCCACAGCGGGCTCTTGTGGCTTGGCCTTTTCTCCCTTGTTCATGACATCACAAGCAGCAACATCTTTCAATGCTGTTAATTTTCTATTTGTTCTTTACGATGACAGTAAAACTATTTTCACTTCACACTCGCGATGGTGTCTTCGTATATCGTTAAACTCGACTGCACATTTGGCTGGATATACTCCTTATGAGGTCCGGTGGCCATTCCATGCCTGACCTAACGAGACTCAACAGCAAAGCGCTACGAGCTAGAAACAGATTTTAACGACCTTCTAGGTGTGCCAGACGAGGGAACGCTTCAAGACCAAGCTCATGCTTGCCTTGAAGTTGACTGTCAACAAACCCAAGAAGGGTGGGGCGGTTATCCAGACAAGAGCATCACGTTATGCTTTAGTGTTCTTTCGTGTGCTAATTAGATACCTGCTGCGATGGCATATGAGACAGCAGGTCAGGTACCACTGTTTCCTTTCGACTAAATCAATCAGCTGATTTATAATTAACTTCACCACATTTTGAGTATCTAAATCTACCAAGAGAGTCCCGCTGTTGGAGCAGAGAATGCGATTATTCAAGCATGTGCACTTACAGTGCTGGCTTTAAGAAATCTTGGGTCGAGCGATACTATTCAAAGCGTAGGCGAGAACTGATTATCTATATCGTAATTGTAAAAAATTTGTGATCGCATAGTACAGTGTCGTAAGACTGCCGCCCTATCAACCGCTGGTAACCCGCAAAGAAGGCTTGAGCTACACCCCCAACCTATTACAGAGCCTTACGGATTTCAGGCTTCGCTGAATTTGATGGAATATTATGACAAGACCTTCACACGCTAAACACCAATAAGCCAACCAGCAGCAAGGATATATTGGCGTTCTGCTGCATAGAGCAGGACGACTGGAGCTACCCCTATATACATTTCCCTCCCTAATCCCATTGTACTATAAAATTACATCAGTACATATACATCCAGACTTAGATGGTAATACAGTCTGCTTTTATTAGCTCACAAGTAGGGAGAGTTTGTTTAAGAGCGACTGGCGCTACCATCCCGAACACATGTTCATATCCCCTTGGCTGGCGAGGAGGTTCTGGCTCTAAGAGCTCACGTTTATACATCTTACAGGCACTGCTCTCTGCAGCGGTGCTGTGTTACCATGAACCCTTAGTAAGGTACGTTCTATATACCATGGAAGTTGAACTGGGACTCACTTAGTCCTCAACCTTCGGACGAAAATTAATGTGGTCAATTGGGTAAATGAGTATAATCATTCATTGAGATCTTTCAATAAGTCAGTTTCCTGCGGCAAGAATTGTAAGTATTCCGAAGATAGATTCGCCAGGCTGCTAGCTAAATGAGCTGCTGGAAGCATCTGCATTTTGCTTAGTGCATGTAGAACAAGCCTTTGATATGCAAAATTTCTTCAATGCTACTGAAATAGAGTCTCCTTTTCCAATGGGAACAAGGGGTGCAGAATCGTTATATATTGAGATGGAAGCTAGGGCTTCGAAATCGGTCCCTGCACCTCCACATGGTGAAGCCTGGGAACCTGACTCTTTCAGAGCTCAGAGCCAGCGTGGAGACGTCTTATCGATGGTAGAAATGATGAATACTGTCTGTGGTGAGACAGCACAGAGTTTTCACCTCAAGACCACGACATGCATCACAACAGGAGTCTCTTTACTTCTGTTGTTTGAACACGAGGGCACCGCCATGCTCGATTCGAAAAACGCTTCTGCTTAACCAGAGGCACTACCCATTCGCCAGAGCACCGGCTCTTCACCTCAACACAACGACTGAAACTGCACGCAGTTCCAAATATACCGATCGTCAGTCTCTGAGACTTGACGACAACTCAACTCCAGGCAGCCAACAAAGCCTTGCGGCACCGAACTTTTGGAGGAGAGAATGGAGAACTATGCTGGCACTTTCTTCATATCACACTTGCCTCTGCCTTTTGCTTTGCTTGCTCTGCTTGCACTGCATCGGCCCTTGGGTCTCAACCCACATCATCTCTTGTACTAGTATAGAAACCACCCTCATTTGATACAACCCCCTTATTATCAGAGATGCATTTTGAATTTCTCGTCTTTATACAGTCTATGACTAAGATAGGACGTTAAATGTAAATCAAACCAAACCGAGATGGAAGCTGCTCGAACTATATACAGTATGCGCTAAGGCCTAATATGGTATAGTGCACAAGCTGCCTTTCTAACATCCTTAGATGGTATAACCACCCTGAGGGAACTAAATTGGGGTAGGGAAGAAACATTTGTCGAATTTTGTTGAGCCTATCTTCACTCACTCATGGTATCTTGCTTTTTGTCTCGTTCCCTTGAAGGCTCGCGCTTTTCGAATCGCTAGCTATGACTTCCTCACCGGCGTTCTTTCCTTTAACCTGTGCTGAAACCATGTTTTTGGGCTCAAAAAGGCCCCAACACTCGCATACATGTCTCTTGTTAGTAGGAGATTAACACGTGTGTGTGTGTGCTTATTGGGTTGTTAATCCGTCCTATATTGCTCTGTATCCTCTTTTGTTTGTGGACGGGAGGTATAGCCAATGAAATGTTTACCTTGACGTTGTGCGACTCTCAACATGCCATTATGCTATGTAGCAACCCATTTGCAGGTGGGCGCCTAAAGCGAGCAGATACCTCAATCTGACACATAGGCTCCAACAGGTCTGCTGAGCGAGCCAGACTAAACTAATCGCGCTGTTCCCACACCTCTCTAGCTGTCTTACAATGCTATCTATTACTGCCGTAGTGAAAATCTTATGATGCTCGTGGGAAGTTAAAGAGAGGCCGTTCAAATGTCACCTCACAAAGCTGTATCAGGGAAGCAAACACCTTGCCATTTCCCGCAAAGGGCTAGTTTGAAAATGGATTGGACCCGTGGAATTCCAGGTTCTTTCAATCTGAAAAAAGGCATTGTTTGGTAGACGATTGATTCATTTGTCACTGCTAAGTTGGCTTATAGCAAGGCATTCGAACAGAACCAGGGACCAATTCTCGGAAAGACTTTTCCTGTGATCTATGCATCATTTTCATGCAGGTAATACAAATAGACAAGGATGAGAGGACTTGGGAATAAACATCAATTTCTTGGTTGTGCATGATATTTACCCCGCTCAAAGATTGCAAGGGAACATCGTCTTTCCTACTCTCATC
Source organism: Leptosphaerulina australis (assembly GCA_026120165.1). Lineage (NCBI taxonomy): Eukaryota > Fungi > Ascomycota > Dothideomycetes > Pleosporales > Didymellaceae > Leptosphaerulina > Leptosphaerulina australis. The sequence goes on from JALRMI010000160.1 coordinate 13,735, forward strand.
AATATTACAGAAGTGGACAACACGAACATACTCACGATAAAGAGTTTCTCCTGCGGTTATTTGTAGGCCTGATCATACTTTATGTCATCTTTTCCATTATAAGGTTCTCATTTCTCTTCCTTCGTCCCAAGAATTTCCCACCTAGACCAACGGCCTTACCATTCATTGGCAATGTTCACCAATTCGCATCGTTGAAGCCGTTTCTGAAGTTTACAGAATGTCGCAACAAATACGGTGATGTCATTGGTCTCAAAGCCGGACCCAGCAATATTGTCGTCCTTAACAGTGCTGATGTCTGTCGGGAACTGCTCGAGAAACGAGGAGGAATATATTCAGGGCGACCAAACGACTACATCATGCGGGAGCATATCGTGTGCGGTTCTCAGCATATACTGTTTATTCCTTTGAATAAGTACCTCAGGCAATGCCGGACTGCCATGCGATCCCTACCAGGAGCTACCGGCGCCACTCAAACCGTACCGTTACAAGATGCCGCTGCAGCTTTCTTGGTCTACAATTTGGCGTCAGCACCTAGGAATTTCACGACCACCTCCACAACTGGGCCCTTGGCACGCCTTTGATTGCAATTTGTGGCCACCGAGGGGCTCAGAAAGATAAAAGGTTGATAAAGGTCTTCTATAAGAACCGAGAAAACTGGTTGGAGCTTCTTACACCAGACCTAGCGCCGCCCGTGGAAATGTTTCCCATTCTGAAGTACATGCCCGAATTTCTAGTCAAATGAAAAAGAGTGCACGAGAACTGCGAAGAAAGCAGGTAGGATGGTATTACATGATGTTAGACACGGCGAAAGAAGAAATGAAGATAGGTGCAGCCAAACTCGATCACAAATCGATCACACACGAGCCATTGATGGTCGCGCTTCTCCAGCAACAGACAGGCAAAACATGCTTCAGTAACGATCAGCTTGCATACCTTGGTGGCAGTATTCTTGACGCCACCGTAGACACAACGTACTCTAGCGCTCTAACTTTCATCAAGGTTCTGGGTGCTTACTCAGAGATTCTGAAGCAAGTTCAAGCCGAGGTCGATAGTATCTGTGGATTTAACAGACCACCCCAGACACAAGATCTAGCCACATTCCATTACCCCAGGGCATGCTGGTTCGAGGAAAGTTAAAGAACTACAAGAAGACTTGTTGGTGACTAATATTAATTTAGACACTGCGCTGGCGACCTGCCGCTTCCTTCAGCCTACCCCCAGTTATTGATCGGACTAGTCCCTGTGGGATTGGATAATCCACCAACAAGATCTATGTAGCCTATGTGACTCTTGTAAATGTCAAAATACCAATGGATAGTTAGGATCTGAGAGTCGGATTTCGAGATGAAGAGGAACAATTTGGTTTTCAGCGACATCTTTACAGACCTGGTATCATATGTTCACGGTTAGATTAGAGTACCTGCAGCTTGCTTACTGTGGATGTTGAAGCAGGCAGTAACGGCTTCATAACTTCTCAGAAATATTCCATGCTGCACGATAAGTAAAATCATGAACAGTTATTACGATATAGTGAAGCGCCTCTTAGTTTGCAGTGCTGCGCGGGTGGTTGACTGCCATTGTCGTTCCATTCGCATAGGCACCGAAGACTTTCAGCCTGTATTATTATCACGTGTAGGTAGCCTTTTTTTAGAACAGCTGGGTTGAATACTTATGTCGCAGAGTATCTGTACGCAGGAAGTGGAGGTTTGAGACATAGTATGAACCGTACTTGCCAAGACACTAGCGACTCGTGGCTACTTCGATACATGAACTCCGCGGCTTCCGCCGACGCGCCAGGCGTTACTGATTGCAACGTAAACACGAATCCACCGAAACACTCCCTCATCCCGCCGTGAGAAATGCTTCTCTAGCAGAAGCTACTCACTATGAAGCCTGACACGGTAGCCCGAACATGGATCATTGGGGTGACCCTTGGGCCGACAATGCCAACGATAAATCACCGAGAAAGGATGCGGTAACATCGCCACTGCCACCGGCGTTTACCTTCACACCGGCGCCTCTTAACGGCTTCGGGGATGATGCAGGCTGGGGGAACAATGACGAGGGCTTCGAAGATTGGCCGACATCACCAAGGATCAGCGCGAAAGAAGTGACTTTGACTGGCGCAACACCTCCGCCTCCTGAAAATAAGGTCCTAGGCAGTGCCGATTGGGATACTGTGCCATGCGGAGGAAGAGAAGAGTTTAATGAAGAGTGGTCAGAGACTGTATCGAGCACGCCGCAGGACCTTGAAAACCTAAACGCAGAACCATCAGACTCAGCGACAGTAACTCAACTTAACGATGCTATTAAAGTGCATACGGCCAAAAAAATCATTCCTCGGTCACAACCAGATGTCGAATTATCTGCACGATCTTCGAGATCGCCCTCCGAAGCGAGCCGTGATGGATTACCCATTGAATCGCCTCGAACTTCGATCGAAGATGAACGCATTGCCAGGAGCGCAACGAAGGATATTATACCTCAAAATGAAGCGCTGGCCTCCACCCCGCAGTCAGATACAATCCTTGCAGATGCAAATGTCGAAGCTCAGATAAAGGACAAGGACGGCGAGGAAGCCTTGCAAAGCACTGGGGACATCGATGAGCATGGCCCAGATTCGAGCAATGTCCAGACACCTTCGCCGAACTTGTCAGACGATTTGAGCACATCCGATATTGAGAAAACATCAGAGCCGGTATCCGAGAATGCACATAGAACAGATGCAAATAAATCTCAAGCCTGGTTGACTGCGTTCACCTTCGACACAACCCTCTTGGGTCGAATATTTCCCCAGAGCAAAGTGAGAGGTGAGCAAACTGGGTCACCTGACGACCCAATCTACTCTACCTCAGCTCGCAAAGCTTGGTACAGGCTGACCCGGAAGCAAACGATGCGCGAGTTCAACCATGGCGATAATGATGATAACTATGTTCGCGTTACATGGACAAACTCACATATTCGGGCGGAGGTAAACAAAATAGTTAGTCGATGGGCGCGCGAAGATCGCATCTCGGGCACAGGTCCAGGTGCCAAAGCTTCATTTTACTGGGACACACCTGCGCCTGCAGAGTCCAAGACACCCTTCGGTCATTTACGCACGCAGTCCTCGGTGCCTGCTACTAAAACTGCCGCCCCTGCAAGACAGAGTCTGCCACCATTAGCTGCAAACAGAGTTGCAGCATTTGATTGGAGTTCTTCAGCATCTGCAGACACGTGGAAGTTGGAGAGTCCAGTGCAAACATCGATCCGCACACCTTTGGCATTCGAGAACCTTGCTGTGGCCAAGATCCGGAGGCAGGAAGGTCGTGCAGTGTCAGTAGATCTCACGTTTCCCAGACCAGAACAAACGTCGTATAAGCCCACGGCAACAGTGTCGCATACAGTTGAAGCAACACCTGTGGCAAACGCTATCTCGCCACGTATGTCACGATCATCTGCTGATGTGTCGAGTCATTGGACCAACACCAGTTTTGATACTGACTCTGTTTCTACAACTAAAGCTACTGATTCATTTGTGGACGATGAGGATTGGGGTGAGATGGTACAGACACCTACATTACCAACACCGGATCAGTTAGACCCACCTCCACAATTTTCGAAAGTCGACGACGCTCCTCTGCCTCCGTCAAAGCCCGGTCAAAAAACGGCCCCCGCTCAGACTGAGCCTGCCGAGCCAACGTTTGCTACTCCTATCGTACGATTGCAAAGTACTATCTCGCCAACGTCAGCACTTTTCAAGCGCAATAACTTTGTTCCATTACACGCTGAGCAAGGTCCTATAGGTCCTGGGATCCTTAAACCGGCGAACCGAGCTATGCACTCAATTTCTGACAAGAAGCTTGGGAGCGATGCGTCTACCCCATCAAGCACAGTGATGGTCGGCGTGAGTGCCAAAATCACAGACGATGACAAGGATGACAACGGTGGCGAGTCTTTTCCATGCACAGCATCAGTACCTGTGTCAACTTCTTTTATGGTGGAGGAATCTAGATATGCTAGGGTAGCAGACAGAGATCCTACGCCTACTGCAGAGCCTGTCCCACCCATTCAAGCTACCACAGACTCTTGGGCAGATGTGGACTTCTCATGCTTTGAATCCGCAGTTCCGGCTTTAACACCACAACCGCCTTTACAGACGCACAATCTATCTGACTCGTTCGCCTTGTTCGATACCCAAATCCCAACATTTGAGTCCTCTACAGCGAACCCGTCTCCGCACTCACCACCACGTGATATTAAACTGCAACCACTACAACCGTTAACCAATGCTACCAACTCGGTAGAGCGACGGAAAGCTGAAGAGGATCAAATAATCAGCAGTATCCTGGGCGGGCTACCAGATCTGAGTTTTATGTTGCGGTAACGGTATATCTATACTTTGAGCAGTTGTCTTACAATTCGCATAATACATGGCGTTAAGACCCATTTCGTGTCCTATCTATTGTGCCAGAGATAGACGAATGTGTTCGAATATATTGACATCTTTGACGGACATCGCGTTGAATACTAAAATGTCATTTTCTTGATAACGCCATCCACCACCGGATGGCGCACCCCACCGGAATGGCGCACCTTGCCAAGACCCCACCTCTTTGGGCTACCCCCAACAATGTCGCCACAAATTGATCTTGAATTGCTTCCTCGTAAAGAGAGAATTGAAATTGCTATTAAAGCTTTAAAGTCTAACGCGAACCTAAGCCAGCGACGCGCTGCTGCTGTCTACAACGTGCCCGAAAGTACCCTTCGAAGGCAACGCGCCAAACCAGCTTCTCAACGCGTTATCTACCCCAACTGCTCTAAGATTACAAATAAAGAAGAGGAGGTGCTTGTTCGACATATCAGGTAGCTTGATGCGCGAGGTTTTGCCCCTACGCTTGCCTATGTGCGAGAGATGGCTGATCAACTGCTGGCTGCTCGCGATGGGGGCAAGGTCGGAGAAAACTGGACCCACAGGTTTATCAAGCGGAAACCTGCGATCAAGTCTCAGGTTTCTCGACCAAGGGATTACCGGAGAGTTCTGTGCAGTGATACAGCAGTCACCAGTCCTTGATTTGACCTTGTACGCAACGTTAAAGCCAAGTACGGCATCCTAGACCAAGATACCTACAACTTTGATGAGACTGGCTTCCAGATAGGCGTTGGAGGATCAGTCAAGGTAGTGACTGCTTCCGAGAGACGTCTTGCACCACTCAGCGTCCAGCCTGGTGATCGTGAGTGGATAACTCTGATCGCTTGTATCAACGCGATGGGCTGGTCTATTCCACCCTTCTTCATCCTCAAAGCAAAGCACCACGACAAGGCCTGGTACGTCAACAACCCAAAATATTGAAGGATTGGGGTTATCAGGAACGGCTGGACAACTAATGAGCTTGGCATTGCCTGGCTAAAGCACTTTATCCAGCACACAGAGGCCGCTACTGTAGGTGGCTATCGGCTACTGATTATTGATGGCCACGAGAGCCATAAGTCGCTCAAATCCCAGCATCCCTGCGAATAAAGCAAGATTATTGCCCTCTGTATGCCTCCGCACACTTCCCACATCCTACAGCCACTTTAAGTTGGGTGTTTTGCCCCGTTAAAGCAGGCGTACAAAAAGGAAATCAAAAGCTTGGCAGACAGTCACATCACCCATATCGACAAAAAGGCCTTCTTAGCAACGTTTCAACCAGTGTATAACAAGGCAATCTCAAAGAGCAATATCTTTTCAAGCTTCAGAGTAACTGGCTTAGTTCCATTTGACCAAGAGGCGGTGCTGTCAAGGCTTGAAGTCAAGCTTCGTACGCCAACACCACCTCTACCAGGGCCTACCAACTGGCAACCCAAAACACCAACCAACGCGATTGAAATTGACAGCCAAACAATGCTGATAATCAAGAAAATAAGGGAACATAAGAGCTCCTCGCCTGAATCAATTATTGAGATGGTTCTGCAGGTCAAATGGGGTCTGCAAAGAGGGACTATTCGCACACGCTACTTAAGGCAAGGATAGCCAAGCTTGAGCAGGCAAATCGGGCTGCTTCTGAGCGTAAGAAGCGCAGAAGGAAGCGAATTCAGGAAGGCGGGGCTCTCTCGCAGGCAGAGGCAGAGGAAATACAAATGGAGGATGAGGCTGAGGCTGAGGCTGAGGGAGAAGGTGCGCAGGTAGGTAGCAGCAGTAAAGTTAGATGTCGCTGTAAGACGTGCGGCAGGACGGGGCACAACAAGCGCACCTGTCAGCAAGATGTAGCAGAGATAGAGGATTAATTTAAGCTATTGTACGTCTACATTGCTTGTTGTAGTGTTGAGATATTAAGGTGTAAAGATGAATTTGCGACAAGGTGCGCCATTCCGGTGGGGTGCGCCATCCGGTGGTGGATGGCGTTACCCGCAAAGCACGACTTATCAATTCAGATGCGAATTCACTGTTAGCACGACCGGAACTTGATTTGATTTGATTTGATTTTCATTTAACGTCTATGGGAGTCTAAGACTATATAAGACGAGATGATTAGCTCATCTGGCAAGAATCTGTTGCACGACCGGAACTATAAGTCTTCCATTTTGCCCAATTGGCATAATTTCTAGCGCTGGAGGAGTGAAATCTAGTCAAGTCACCCACTTGAGCTGTAGATCTGTCCTTCGCTGAGATGCTATGCGCCGCCAGTCTAATCTCTGCGTGCCCTTTCCCAGTCCGACGACCCCACGAACGGAACTCATTTGGCTTCATCAGTATTACCTGTGCGTTCTCATTCAACATAGAAACAGTAAGCTGTATCAATACTGATCCACTCCCTTGAGAACCAGCATTCTCTACCAGGTGAGCGAAAGCTCACCTCGTCTTATATAGTCGCACACTCTCAGTAGACGTTGATATAAAATTCAACCCAATCCAATAAGCTGTCTCACTCTGCGCATATCGAGTCATCAAGCTTGTTCTGAATGCTGAGAATAACCAAGGGCAAAGATGTTTTTTGAAACCCCGCTCTTCTCTAGCAAGTTCACAGTGCCGTCCTTCCATACTGCAGGGAGATTGTTCGTTCATTTTTTGCTCAGCTCGTTGAACCATGCTCTACGCCTACACGTTTTAGCGTTGCAGTCCACGACAAGGTCACCAGCGATAGAAGATGATCCCGTCACTGGCAATAGTAACATAAATGCATCTAGTGATTATGTTGTTCATTCTGGTACCTGTGAGTAACCCAAAACCACTGGTGCACCCGGCCAGTGCTCTATCATGTCGAATTCTCCTTAATAGGGGGCTCGGGGTCTTTAGTAAAAAAACTGATCCATCTGAATTTGAAAAACGGGTGTACGGAGCATGGAAAGTACAGATGCACATGCCCTATGTACCCTCAGATGACCTCTACAATGAGGGCGATACCTTCACCTCACTTGAGATTAATTGAGATTCCGCTCATGAAGAAAAACCGCCATATATATCTTTTAGGCCTTCATCCAGCATGATAAATGTCTGACTGGACATCCTCCTCTTAAACAGATTCTACTTGAACGTCTATAACTAAATTCGCTCTTGTTGTATCCAAAAACTATGTGGGCTCAAATATGGCGGCATTCCATCCGAAATTCTTCTCCGGGTTCAGGTACTGCTTCGAAGAACATATGGCTTACATTCGAAAACACTAACAACCGTGGTAGCCTATGTGGAAGGAAGCAACTCTGCTCCGACCATCACGTAGACTCTGAATCTACTTCTTATTGACACGGTATCGTAAGTATTGCAGTCATTTAGGTTGCCAAAATGATCTCAATGTGAACAGTTGGTTAAGGGTGCTTGGGGTCATTAGATCTGCATATTTCAGAAGGCCTTCTGACACAACTGGTCAAATCTCTCATTTGACTTGGTTTTTCCGATACAGTTATGACCATTGGCGTTCTTTTCACTTATTTAAGACATGTGATGACATCGCGGCAAGGTTAAGAATACACTGATATGTTGCCATATGGTCTCAATGGACACCAACAATTTGCTGGAAGTGCGTTGCGAACAATGCGCATTGCAACAGAGCTCCACTAGAGCAAATCGAACGTAACCTTAAACCCTGGAAGACTGGGCTGCGGTAGCAGCGTAGAGGATGCACTTGCTCGGAGGGAAGCCGCATGTGCGCTCTTTCGCCCTTAACGACTAAACTTCCTACTAGAAGGCACACAGCTGCAAACGTATCCATCAGCAGTTCTTTCAGTGACTTTTGCAATGTTTTAGCTTGTTCAATAGTTGTATAGAAGTGCAGTGCTCATTCTTATCTCTCAGATATTGTGCATCAATTCTGATCTTTTTTTATAGAAGACGCATTGGAAAACACCCTATGTGCTGCTGCATAAGAATAGTCATTGCTCGCCAAATATAGTTTTGGAGACTTTCGGTGCCTCATAACAACCTTGAGCTATGTTTTCCATGATTGTCAGAATGACCGTGTGTCATGCCATTCATAAACACCTCCATGCTTACAAACAGTCTGGCATGCTGCCAAGGATCAATTCATACTCAACAGCCAAGGATTGGTTTCACTCACCAAAATCGTGATCATACCGCTGCACCAATAAGGGCTCCAGTCCGTTCAAAGAAGATGAATCACTGTTGTGAACAGCGGTTCTTAAGGGCACTAAATCATTCTTCTGTTTCCGCGGGTAGGCATTTGTATGTCCTATCCTCTGGACCCTGACTTTAAGTCGCCGGAGACGTTTCCCAAGATCTGAAGGCTCTCCCAGCTCTTTCGCTTCCTCATCTTCTGCAAGTTTAATACAGACGATCCTCGCCAAGCGCGGTCTTAGATGCCTTTCCCAAGTCTCACTCGCTACCTACGCGTTTGTCTCCCGGACACTCGTGATTCTCGCAATTGCAGTCATCTCCTCGTCTATCGCTTTCAGAATCGGCCCAGCAAATACGGTCTCGAGTCCTTCCATGAAACTGCTGCCTTCTTTGGGGCAGTCTTTTGCGATGTCAATAGGCGTCATCAGTTGCTGAATGTGATGCAGTGCGAGGTCACAGAAACAAGTTTTGTGGGCCTTGCGCCATGTGGATGAGATGATGTTTTCGGCGAGAAGAGGATGGAAGGCATCGTAGAGGGCGCTATCGGTCGGCATGGACCAGAAGATGGAGTGTGCACTGAGGTTGAGAGAGCGTGGTTCAGTGTCGACGGGGGTGCGTTGGCATCTACGTGCACGGAGGTAGTCAACGAATGATATAGCAATTTCGCCTAAGGCGATAAGATCGGAAAGTGGACGACGATCTTTCAAGCCCGGCATTATAGTGATAGTGAACGGAATATAAGTTATGTGATGAATGACCATGTGGTGCGGTGAGAAGTGCATGTGGACAATGAAGATGATTTGAAACACTGACTGACTTCGGGTGGCGCATGGCCACTGCCATGGGATCACAGGAGCGATTGCAAAATACGATAAACGTCAGGAACGGAAAGAGTCTCACGTCCGAGTGTTGACAAATGGAAGCCGCAACGCCCCATGTCAGGAACACAACCGACAATCTATGTGAGATGCAGTATTTTGAATGACTGCTTCTAATATGTACAAAGAAGATGGCATGGAGTTACTACATGCTATAAGAAACAGCTTATTTGAGCGCAAGGATCTTGGCAGCAGCCTGCTCTGCAACTGAAACAATGTAGGAAGTAGGGTTTGTGGTAATATGGCTACATCGTGTTAGCTGCTATATCATTTATAACGTCACAAGTGCCGACTTACGCTGGGAAGATTGAAGCGTCCACAACATGAATGTTGTCCGTTCCATAAACCTTGGTGCTCAGGTCCACAACCGAGGTTCCACCTGTCAAGCCACTGTCGGAACCCATTTTGTTTGTGCCAATCCAGTGGTTGGCGCGGCGAACAGGACTCTTGGGCAGCTACGCCTGCGTCAGTCTGATTCTGTAAGATAGCCTATGAGACTTACACTAGCAACATATTGTTCAACTGTTGTACCAGGGGCTGGGACTTGGAACTCAATTTGAGGGTTTTTCTGGATTGCTTTGATCAAGCTCTTCAGACTGGCAATGACAGCATCAGTATCTGCCTGGTCTCGAAGATACGGTGATGTCGAGACCGTCATAGCGAGAGCTCCATTGATCGATGCAACACCACGGGAAGTAGATCCGCGACCAAGGTAGTTGCTGATGGTCAGATGGTTGGTGTCATTGATACCAGGGCCCTCGACACGGGCGGTCCATTGAAACTGGCGGTCGATGCCGTCAGTGCCTCGAATGACCTCCCAGGCGACAGGGCCAATGTTAGGAGCAGATTGGGTAAGGATGCCAGCACGCTTGTTAAGATAAGCATCCTTGTCAGCCTGTATGGGTTTATTCCAGGCTGCGTAGAAGTCATAGAATGAGATATTCTTGTGTTTTACAACAAGATCTGTGTTGACATGGTCGTTCAGGTTCTGGCCAACAGGCAGGTTGATCCACTGAGCCTCAGGAATGAAAGTCTTGCCGTCTTGAACACTATTCTTGACAATGTTGAGTTGGTCCTTAGGTCCAATCCCACTGCGGAAGAGGAGCTTAGCTGAACCAAAGGTGCCAGCAGAGAGAATGACTCGTCCGCCAGGGTTGAGTGTAACGTTGCCACAATATCCACCGACTCCACCTTCAAGCTCAACACCAGTTGCCTTTCCAGCAGTTCGGATGACACGCTTGACAGCAGTGTTTGTCCACAAATTGAAGTTTGATCTTGCCCTGGCTGTCATGAGGTATGTGCCAAGAGGACCTTGTCGCTGTCCGTTCGCATACATGTAAGGAGTACGGCTAAATGTGCGGTGCTTCTCATTGGGCTTGTTGTTGGCGACAACGCTGGTCCAGCCATCTGCGCCAAGTGCCCCTGAGAGAACATCATATCCTTCTTGCTTGTAAAGCTTGCCATCCGATGAAGGCGTGTCTGTACCGGCGATACGTTGGAAGGTCCGACCAACAGCAGCGCTCATATCGTTAGCCTTCCAACCGTTAGGAAAGCTATAGTCCCAATCCACGTTGTTCGGCTTCCACCAAAGTGCAGCATTGACAGCTGCGCCTCCACCAAGAACGCAGCCAGCCATCTGATCAGTATCGGTGCAGGCAACGCCATCGGAATCCTTCCAGATCTGATTACAAAGCCCAGGTACGTCAAATCGGGTAAGGCCTGTACCTTTAAGCCATTCTGGCCCCATAGTACCTCCAAGACTTCCTAGAGATGGTGGACCCTTCTCAATGAGCAGAACTTTTTTGCCAGACTCTGAAAGCTTATCGGCAACGGGAATTCCTCCAGCACCACCCCCAACGACGATGTAGTCATATGATCCAGTAGGAGCAGCTTTACCAATACAGGGTGTAGAACTAGCGGACGCGGTCTGTGTGGTAGAAGAAATAGAGGTAGTGGAGCCTGGAGGTGTTGGGACCCATTGGTCATACTTTGTGTTCCTGGCTGGGCCGACGTCGATACCGAAAGTCGACTGTCCATTGTCGTGCTGCAGTACATCACTCGGGTTGTATACTTTGTTGTTCTGGGCCCATGAAATTATTTGCATCTCTCCAGTGGGCAGCTGGGAGCCTGATGCGCCTTTATGGTCCCACACCCAGCACCACTTGCAGTGGTAGATCAATTCAAAGCTAGAGTCACTGATTGTAGCAGAAATCTGGGTCAGGGTGGCATTTCCTGCGTATTTCTCTGGCTGAGTGAACCCGCTTCACTTTGTTAGCAATGTACTTTGTGATGTCTGAGATCAATTCACTCACCTCGAAAAAGTGAAGGCAGTCTTAACAGATGTGCCATCGGGCCATGCCACAAGCAGAAGGCCATTTCCCATGGATCCACGGTGACTGATACCTGACCAACCCTGCCTACCAGTCCTTAAGGAACCTTTCTAGTAAAGTTAGTATGAAAATAACAGCTTTGCAAATAATGTTCAACTCACAATGTATCCGATATATTCATCATTGGTTCCGCGAGGCGCTGCTGGTAAAGCATAACCCCATTCGAATCCACCAGTAGTTTGTGCTTCGGGGATCGTTTGCTTGTAAAACGTGATGCCAGTCCCAGGGTGTGTGTAAACCGCGGCTTGAGCATTGACGGAGGAGACAAAAAGAGAGGACAATAGCGATGCCGCCTTGAAGAATGTAATGACCTTCATTGTAAAGAGACTTATGGTGAATAGCGAAGGGCTGATCGATCGAAGTCGCCAGCAAACCAGTGAGCGAACTTGACGTTTCGAAACCAGCGTTGCATTGCGCTCTTATACATGCTCAATTTGCACTAACTTTGTCGCAGTCTCCATGAGCTATGACCACAGAATTAATCACCCAATACATGATATTTCCACGAAGCGCCATGCGTAAGAGCGCTCTATGTCAGGTACGACTGCTGCAGTGAGATGCTCCGAACTTAGCGGCCTGATGATAATTTACAGACATGTGATTGGAGGACAGGACTTCAATAGGACCGGCAAGAGATTCGAGGCCGGCATTAATATGTGATCACAATGTCCACGAGGTACCATGATTGATATAAATTGATGAAAGACGGGATGCAAGGCTCATCTGCCGGTTGTCCCTGTCAGTCAAGACGCCAAATCCATTTTCGGTTCTCCTAGACTCGCTTAGCTGCCTTTAAACAGACAGGCAGTGGCGTCTTGTGCTCCTAACTTCCGTTCGTTGGAGACGTCCTCAAACACATCTGCTGCATACCGATATCCTTCGAGAATTTCCCACTTCCACCATGCACCGCACTGGCATGTTCCTTGTAATAGTGTCGGCCCCAGATCCGGCTATGTGCCCCACACGACTGCCCCAACAACACAGCATTCCTTCACCAATGCCCAGTCTCACAGTTTGAAACGACTGTACTTGCAATAGAGGGTAATATAATAGATTGTGATATTTCTTTAATTCAATTCTTTTATGCCCGCTTCGGCCATGTCTTAGTCCTGCAATCATTCATCCATTTGACATCAACCACCGGTATTAATCGCCACAACTGCGCCGCGGGCTGCATAGAGCAAAAACACTTCCAAATTCGAGCGAGTGGCCATTGGCCAATATACGCTCACTTGGTCTGGACTCCAAGTTTCGTTGCACATGGGGCCGACCGCGGTACTCACGATTTCGAATGTGGTGTTCGTCTAGAGACTGAGTTATTCAACTCCTCTGAGTTACAGCCTTTCAAACCTGTGACCAGTCTACGAGTACCGAATTGAGCATTTTTACTATCGGCCATACACGAAAGATGCACTCAGTCTAACTTCACCGATGGTTCAACTTCATATTAGGCATTACACTATAGTGCATAATATGAAGCTTTATTGATCATATAGTCAGGCGACTACATACATCAGTTGCTTATGCAAAATTGCTCTTGGGTCAGGGCACAAACTGTTGACAGGTCCGTACCCAATGCAGCAATATCAAGGTTGAGGCACGGATATAATCTCATATGTGAGCAAGTATCAACACAACAGTGCGAAGTACTAGCTCACCTTTACCACATCCGCTATGGTCAGCATGAAGTACTCGCTCATTGCAAGCAGTTTTATCACTAGTGCCTTAGCGCACACAATATTTACTCAGCTCCACGTCAACGGAGTAGGTCAAGGACACACAAAAGGCGTTCGGGTACCTGTGCGACCGTTTCCAAGATTCAACTCATGATACCCACTGACTAAGCGTTAGACCTACGATGGGCCGATCACCGACGTGACTTCCAATGACATGATATGCAATGGAGGACCAAATCCTTTGAACCAACCCTTACCGAAAGATATTATCAATGTATAAGTTGTTTTGGAGATATTTAGCGATCCCAATACTTACAGAATGTAGGTTAAAGCCGGTGATAAGCTCGCTGCAGAATGGCATCACACACTCGATTCGACTCCTGAGACCGACAAATCCGATCCTATCGATCCTGGCCACCTAGGACCCATTATGGTCTACCTCGCCAAAGTCGACAGTGCCTTAACGACAACGGTAACTGGCCTCAAGTGGTTCAAGATCTATGAAGATGGGCTCGACTCAAATGGCACATGGGCAGTGACCCGCTTATATAACAACAAAGGCAAAGTCGAGTTCACACTGCCAAAATGTATCCAGAACGGACAGTACGTTGGTTTCTCACATGCCTGCCCTTCTCTTATCCCCATCCAAGCGCCATCAATCTGTCCACGCCACTGACAACCCCAGATACCTTCTTCGCGCAGAGATCATTGCGCTCCACGCTGCTTCCAGCTACCCTGGCGCACAATTGTATATGGAATGCGCACAGATTAATGTAACAGGAGGGGGCAGTGCTTCACCAGCGACGGTGAGCTTCCCGGGTGCATACAAGGGCACAGATCCAGGAATTAAGTTTCAGCTATTCTGGCCTGTGCCAACGAGTTATACGATTCCAGGGCCAAGACCTTTTAGTTGTTGAAAGAAGCTTGAAATATTGTAGGTGTATCGGTTGTTGAGTCATGAAAACGAATTGGACGAAATGAGTGCAATCTAGCGATGTCGAACGACGATACGAATATTGTAATTCGATTGATAGAAATCCATTATTGCATTGTGACGCCAAACTCCTCGCTACTGACCTTTCGATGTGAAAGTGGTAATGCTTATTTCACACTCAATCCCCCAAAAACCCTATCTAGCTCTTCAGCTTCTCGTGACCTTCCTGTTGGCCCTGCTGCGCTAGGCGCACCGCTCGACTTCTGCGGTTGTATATGCTCTTGTGCCTGCTCTATCTGCTCTTTCGACTCTTCTTCAATGTTTTCTGGTCTCAACAAATGCACTCCACTATCCAACCAACCCGGCGCGACCCTTCTTTTCTCATCCAACTCCTCCTTAGCTCTCTTCTCCTCCCATACCCTCAGTGTCTCCCTGGCCTCTCTCTCCAATTTCTTCAAGTGTTCCTGCAACGCTATGCAGCTCCGTAGAATCGCATCTGGGTGCGCTGTCTGCCCCGAACTGGATTGTACGTATGCAGTAGGTTCGTTGGGATCCGACTGGTTGGTTTGTAGGATCGAGGGTGGCAATGTGGATGGGAGAGTTACATAAGAGTAGGGCAGTGGAACGCTGTGTGGGAGGGAGAGAAAAGGGGAGACTGTTAGTGGGACTTGGGCGAGGAGGGGGTGAGGGTCTGAAAGACTTAGTAAGTGAAAGCAGAGTAAGGTTTGAAGAGCTTACGTTCGTCGTGCATATTGAATATCTCGAACAGTTGGCACAGTAGAGAGTGTGATTTAGTGGTTAGATTTGACGTGCTGTAATGCTTGTAGTGTTCACGGGTAGCGGATTGCTAGGATGCAGGATGATGTGTGGTGGGGAAGATGGAGCTGTGGAGCTTCGATGCAGGTACCAACATTGGCGTAATTGCACGTGAAAGCAACCTCAATCCACTTCGATTTTAGTCCTCAGCCAAGAGAGAATTCGAATACGCAAACTACAACACTTGAAAGCTTACCAGTCAGTTCCGCTGTGATTGTGATTGGTTACCTATTAAGTCTCGCGATACATTCCGAGAATCACGATAGCGAATGCTTCCAAGAGACAGCACAAGCACGGCCATGTGGCCGGCCGCACAGGCTAGATTAATCTACCAAGTAGAAAGCTATAAAACATAACATGTGACTTGAGCCCCCAAACCCAGTACACGTTTTCGTTCAACCTGGAACCCGCAACCCCGTCGCGAAGTGGCATTACAAACATATGGAAATTCGAAATAAAGAGGGGAATCTCGAAGGAAGAATATTGAGGATCGACGCCTTAGTGCACAGCAACCATTGCTGTTACACAAACACAATGCGATTTGCTTAGCGACGGCCGTGCGAGCGGTTGACACTGCCCTGCATAGAATCGACTTCGGTCTCGAGACGCTTGATCTCAGCGTGGCTGGCCTCGAGGTCCTTGTTAAGACGGTCACGCTCCGCAATGAGCTTCTGCTCCCATTGCCTAAATCGCTGCTCCTCAACCTTGACCTGTTCGGTAAAGCGTTTACGGAGAGCCTCCTCTTCTTCCTTGAACTTGGGGTTGTCCAGCTTCCTTGGGCGAGCCTCGCCGAACTTTCGTGTCTCCATTTGCTGTGCGCGGTATGCTTCGTAATGGTTCTCTTCGGTAGTGTGGATGAGGTCGAGCATATGCGTTCGGATGAGGATAGCCCGGAGCTTCTTGAAATCGCAATGCTCCTCATTCTCAACTTCAGCGACACCCCACGCATACTGCCTTCCCTTAACGGTACGACCATCATTGGTCTGAACGTCTTTCTCAGAGCCAATAACGGAGAATGGCATGGCGTCGATGAGGCCTTGAGCATGCTGCAGAGCAGCTACGTCATCCTCCTCAAGCGGAGGCTGGTAGATCTTGATACCCTGTGCCTCAATAACTGCACGAACCTATGTTTGGTCAGCAGCTAATACTGCCGGAGTTCTACGCGCTTCAACATACCCTTGCTTTGAATTTGTGAAGATCCTGAGGACTCAAAGTGTCGGCTTTAGCGACGACGGGGATCAGGTTGACGCGCGTGCACAGCTTCTTCATGACTTCAATGTCGAGAGGCTTCAGGGTGTGACCGGTGGGACGGATGAAGTACAAGCAGGCGTGCACACGCAGATCGATCTTTTCCTTGCGTTGAGGTTGCTGCTCTTGCAACATGTACGACTCATGCTGGTCATCAAGGAACTCGATAATGGGTTGCCAAGAGTCGCGATTGTTGACGTAGTCTCCGAAGCCAGGGGTGTCGATGACAGTTAGACGGACTGTAGCGGTTAGCCAGGGGTTCATGTTGCATGATAGTGCAGAATGTACCCTTGAAGAACTTCTCCTCAAGCTCGGCCTTGGTAATCTCAATCTCGACAGTCTTGTCCATCTGCTTGTGGTGTCGTCGCTTGTGATCGGCATAGTTTTTGATGGTGGTGGAGAAGAGAGTGTTAATGAAGGTTGTCTTCCCGAGACCTGACTCGCCAGCAACCTACGCACGTAAGTCTTGCGACATAGTCTTCAGAGGCAATCATACCATGATGGTGAAGGCAGCACCACGCTTGGCGACAATCTTGTGCCTGTCATGTATTAATTCGATAGGGTTGCGTGTCCTGAGAGGGGTCGTACCTCTGGTTTGGCAGCTAGGACAAGATGTTAGCAGCAAGTTTGCAAATTCAACAGGGAGTGTATACTCACATTGGCAATGCCAATTGGTGAAGCTGACTCGGCCATTGTGAGCCTATATGTTCAGGCTGTTGTGTGTTTGGAGGTCTGGGGCGGGCGTTAGATTGAAAGCCTTGCGTCGTGAGCTGTATCTGCGTGCAAAACTAACGTGGTAGATTCGTAGGCGGATGGATGGAGCAAACACCGTCAAAAGATGTGTGCACTGCAGTCGTGGGTGCAGAGTGCTGGGGAAGAGTGATGGTGCTGGACAATTTGGCTGTCCCCTTTCTGCACGATGCCCATTCGGCAAGCACTGACCCTGAACGGGGAAACCGCGCTACTGCGCGCCGGCCATTTTCTACCAACGCTCGGGCCTCAAACTCTCAAAAAAGTTCGAGATGATGCTCTTGTGCGCTTCGCTGCGATGAGCAGACATAGTCACACCACAGTGTTCTGAAAGAGCTCCAAAATGAAGACTGACTTCCAGGTAAATTCTGAAACTACTGTCGATATAATGCAACACAGCTAACATACCCTTTCTCTCAGTTCTCTAATCTGCTGGGTACAGTCTATAGCAGAGGCAACCTGCTATTCACACCAGATGGAACATGCCTGCTGTCGCCGGTCGGTAACAGGGTGACTGTTTTTGATCTTGTCAAGTATTTAAAGCATAGAGAACCTAGATGTGACCATACTGACAGCTAGTAGCTCTAAATCATATACTCTTCCATTCGCACATCGGACAAACATCGCACGTCTGGCACTTAACCCTCGCGGCAATCTACTCCTCTCGGTTGACGAGAACGGTCGCGCCATTCTTACAAACGTACCTCGCAGAGTCGTCCTCTATCACTTCTCCCTTCGTGGTGAGGTCACCGCCCTCGCTTTTGCACCGTCTGGACGACACTTCGCCGTAGGTATTGGAAGGCAGATTGAAGTATGGCGTACACCTTCGACCCCCGATGTTGCAGATGGTGACCTAGAGTTTGCGCCTTTTGTGCGACATCGAATGTACACGGGGCACTATGATGCCGTACAAAGCATTGAGTGGTCGAGCGATTCGAGGTTCTTCCTCAGTGCCTCCAAGGATTTGACCGCACGGATATGGAGCATCGATGAACAGGAGGGCTCTGCGCAGACTACGCTAGGAGGCCACAGGCAAGCAATCGTAGGCGCATGGTTTTCCCAGGATCAAGAAACAATCTACACTGTTAGCAAGGATGGGGCGCTGTTCATATGGAAATACATGCTGCGGTACGATGCGCCAGACGATGCCGACGAGAACGATGACGACAATCTGCAGTGGGGTATTGCAGAACGGCATTTCTTTAATCAGAACAATGCGCACGTCACATGCGCAGGCTTTCATGCCGAATCAAAGCTGCTAGTGACCGGATTTTCGAACGGCACCTTCTTCATTCATGAGCTCCCCGAATTTGCGCAAATCCAAAGTCTGAGCATATCACAAAATGACATCGACTATGTCGCAATCAACAAAACTGGAGAATGGCTCGCATTTGGTGCATCAAAGTTAGGACAGTTACTTGTCTGGGAGTGGCAGTCGGAATCATATGTTTTGAAGCAGCAAGGGCACTTCGATTCAATGAACACGATTGCATATTCCCCTGAAGGTCAGCGTATCATCACAGCGGCTGATGATGGCAAAATCAAGGTGTGGGACGTCAATTCTGGTTTTTGCGTTGTGACGTTTACAGAGCACATGGGTGGTGTGACAGCCTGCGAGTTTGCGAAGAGAGGCAACGTTCTATTCACAGCAAGTTTGGACGGCTCAGTAAGAGCATGGGACTTGATCAGGTACCGCAATTTTCGCACATTTACAGCACCGTCAAGGCTGTCTTTCTCATCGCTAGCGGTCGACCCTAGCGGTGAAGTCGTGTGTGCAGGTTCAATCGATACGTCAGACATCCATATCTGGTCTGTACAGACGGGACAGTTGCTCGATACGCTATCTGGCCACGAAGGGCCAGTCTCGTCATTAGCATTTTCGCCCGATGCATCGACACTGGTCAGTGGAAGCTGGGACAAGACAGTCCGTGTCTGGAACATCTTCGCCCGCACACAAACTAGCGAGCCTCTACAGCTGATGGCAGATGTTCTTTCAGTTGCGTTCCGACCCGACTCGAAACAGATAGCCGTAACAACTCTGGACGGTCAACTGACATTCTGGAACGTGTCGGATGCTGCACAAGAAAACGGCGTTGATGCTCGTCGCGATGTCTCTGGTGGGCGCAAGATGTCAGATCGTCGCACAGCAGCCAATGTGGCTGGTACTAAGTCTTTCACAACAGTCAAGTACAGTGCAGATGGATCTTGCGTTCTTGCTGGTGGTAATAGCAAGTACATCTGTCTGTATGACGTACACTCTGGTGTCTTGCTCAAGAAGTTTACTGTATCTGTGAATTTGTCACTCGACGGCACACAAGAGTTCCTCAACAGCAAGCTACTGACTGATGCTGGACCACAAGGTCTCATCGATGAAACAGGTGAAGCCTCAGATATCGAAGACCGTCGCGATACTACATTGCCTGGTGCACAAAAGGGTGTTGGTGCAAGACGAACACGCCCAGAGGTCCGAGTACCGGCAGTAGCTTTCTCGCCAACAGGGCGGGCTTTCTGTGCAGCCTCAACAGAAGGGCTTCTCATCTACTCCCTAGACAACACATTTCAATTCGACCCTTTCGACCTTGACATTAGTGTCACACCGTCCACAACCCTTGATACCCTCGCTCAACAAGAGTACCTCAAAGCACTCGTCATGGCCTTTCGCCTCAACGAACGCAACCTCATCCGCCGTGTTTACGAAGCCATACCAATTGAAAATATTTCTCTTGTTGTCAAGGATCTGCCAAATGTATATCTCGGTCGGTTGTTACGCTTCGTTGCTGTCCAAGCTGACGAGTCACCACATCTTGAGTTCAATTTAGTGTGGATAGAGTCACTTCTTAGCAAGCATGGGCGATGGATGAAAGATAACAAGAGTGGGCTCGAGGCTGAATTGAGAAGCGTGGAAAAGGCAGTAAGGCGGATACAGGCAGAGCTCGCAAGACTGGCAGACGACAACATCTACCGGATAGAGTATCTGCTTGCGCAACCAGTCGAGAAGGTTGAAAAATCGTTACAGCTCGACTTTGGCGTCAAGTCAATAGGCGATGGCGTCATAGACGAAGAGATGGTTGATGGCGACGATGACGACAACGATGAAGGCTGGGAAGGATTTGCATAAAGGTGTCATAAATTCAATACATCCACTGAGATGGATATTTACTGGACAATATATTGTTTGAGATTGCATACCAAGCTCAGTAAGAGATAATCACAACTATCCCTAAACGCGCTTTCCAGCCTTGCACCTATCCCACGATACCCGAAATACTCTAGCGTGGCATGGAGCCCCACGTCAGACGTCAGTCATTGCAAGTAAACCTTCACACCACTCTCATCATACGCAATCTCAGTAACCTCATTTCCACCTGGCTACTATATTTCCCAGCCATCCTTGCCATTACGTGAAGTTATGCCATTCAATTGTCCTTCGATAGCACATTCGAACACCGTCCCAGTCAATGTGACCTCACTTTTATACGAGCAATATCAAGACGCCCCTAAGGATGAATGGGATCGCTTATACAAGTGCTGGGGTATCTCTGATTGCGGAGATTGCCATCGAAGCAATGAGTTTTGTGGATGGTGCCCTATTGTAAGCAATCCACTCTGCACATTCTTGCCTTTTGTTTCTCCCTTTGAAAGTGGAGATAACTACAAGCAGCACAACAGTTATGTCACAATTTCTAACATAGCCTTAGTCTTCGACATGCCTCCCACTTCCTAAGGATCGTCTCTCTAGGGCCTTCCCGCTTTTGGCCCCAGTTCGTTACAAAGGTATCTGCGCCCTCGGGTCTGAGCGTTTTGAGCTTAGAACAGGCGGTCTGGGGTGTCAAGTATCTACAATCACATTCCTGACTGCTATTGTCACCATCTTTGCGACCATATTCGGGTTGCTGGTGATTTATGGTTTGGCAAATGTCATTAGGTGGGTCTACCTGGCGATTAAGGGAAGCAATAATGGCTGGGTACAGTACGAGGATGGCACCGGGGAAATTTGGGTTAGGAGTGAGGGCTGGGGCAAATGGTGGAGAAGAGTCACTGGCCAGCAAAAAGAGTATGAGATTGAAGAAATTGACGAGGGAACGAATGAGAGGGGGTGGAGCTGGTGGAGGGCAGCGAAAAGGAACATGAATGGCATGGCGGACGAGGGAAGGGTGCGATTGGAATAACTTACAACAACACTGTTTTCTCCTACGCCTTTTGTTCCATTTCGTATACAGTTCAGTCGGTATTGGGTAATCAAAGTGGGTGCGAAAACCTGCGCAAGTTAGGGTTCACATCATCCACTTTAACTAGAATCCATCGCTTATACCAAAAATTCGAATCATTTCTTCAGCAAAGCATATTCTCGATTTTTCTCGCGCTTGTGAGCATTCGCCTAAGTTGTGCCCACACGTATGAACAGCGTTTTTCTGTCCTTGAATCAGTCTGCTCCCTCTAGAATATTTTGCCAGCTATTGAATTTCAAAGTAGACAAATTACCCACAGCTTTCTAGTGTGAAACTTTACCACAAAATTTCAGGTGCCGAGCTGTATCTTTCTCATTTATTCAGAGAGAGGCGACTATGATACTAACTCCGGTAAGCCCCCGGTCAACATCACCAAACCTGTATCTTATCTGGATAGTGCTGGAAAAATCAAATCTACAATTGCAATGCCACTTTGATGGGGAAGAATATGTGTTGAAACTACAGCTTTGCTTAACGATTGGTAATAATGCTGTAGAAAAGTAGTGCGATCGTAGGCCCCATAAACGCTCAACTGCTGGTCATGTGTGAAGTAATGACCGCAGGATTGACAAGTAAGAGGAACGGTAGTGTAAAGAGGCCTTATCGAGTATGTGTGGAGTACTGCCAGTATTAATTCAGCAGCGAATCGACAGATGGCCAAAGCAGGAGCAGACCAACATCGCAAACACGTTTGAATATGTCGGCTACACTAGAACAATGTGGAGAATCAAGTACAAGTATTCAAGCAGTGGAGTCGAGAGCTAAGAAACTTGGTATTTCTTGTCTTTTACTTGTATGTACTATCTGATGGTCCGAGGAGCTCCCGAATCCACAGATTTATTTTAGTATAACAACATCTGATTATGTTTCCTCACAACTGAAACCAGCGAAGATGCTTAGAAGGCTCTTAAACTCCATCACACGACTCCTTTGACATACTTGAGTTGCAAATGCAATCCAATCGGATTCTCCGTTCTAATACTGATCATCACTGTAAAGCAGCAACTGACTCCTACATGGTTGTCAAACACCAAAATGCTACCGACTGTTGGGGCTTTTGTCTACGATATAACAACTCGTTAGGTGGAACACTATTGAACCAGCCATTGAAAAGGAACAAAATGAGCACCTCCGGTTGACATCTGATTGTGCACTCTCGAAGAAGACCTTTCCCAATTCTGGGAGCAAACCAAGTTTATTGAGGAAGCGCTGGTAAACCTAGTCATCGCAAATTCGGTAGCTATTGCAATGGGGCTTCCTAACTATGCGCTCAAACTACTGGGAGGTAGAACTTTGTCAGAAGTTCATCGACAGCTCGGCAGACACGTAATGCCATTACTACCAAACTGTCCATACCAGCTTCTATTTGTATACAGAATTTCGAAAGATCTAATCCAAGCACTAGAAGTCAAAGTTATTAAAACAGGTCAAGACAATTTGACGTCTCTGTTTGGTCATATACTCATGCTGCACTAAGAAGAATTACGTAGTACAGCATCCATAGAGTGCTTGACATCAGTGTAAAAGACTGTAAGGCACGACTCAGGAAGGTTATGCTGAAAGGCTGGAGGCTGGTTCTTTCAACCATGAGGGGTTCCAAGTCTAGGGTTGCTGTTGCAAGAGCATTGTCGCCAGTCTCTAAACTCCTCTCGAAGCTGGAGGATTCTCAAGCTAGTGATGCATGTACCGCCTCCAACTCTTGCAGCGACATAGGGCGATTTTGGTATTTCCAGAATACGACTAAGCTGAACCGAAGCAACGGCTGGTCCAATACTGACAAGGACGTGGCTGTTATTGGATCGTGATTTTTGCGGTTATAGTGTTGGCGTATATTGCTCCTGTCATGTACCTGCTCTCCCTTTGCCAACATCTCATACACCACAACCGAATCTCTGTACAGCCAGAGCAATGCACGTCACACAATCGCGGCTAAAGGTGGTGCTAGAGGGAAATCCGCTTCAGTCCCTGCCAAGGACAATCGTGAACATGCCACATGAACTGGAGTATGCAGCAACGCTGCCAACAAATCGTAGTAGCTAGGGATGATGGCGGTGATTTTGGGTACTTCCCTGTCATATGCATACCCGTCCATTTTGTTTGTTCATATCTGACAACCATCTCAACAGCGATGCATCACCCTTGAGCCCTTTTCCCCAACCACAGCAGACCGTCTTCGCATCCAGTAATATTCATTTGTATTCCACTCTGTCAACCCTTATAGCAGTCCCTTTCGCGCCAACTCGACCTTCTTCGCAAACTCATTCTCCTTCCATCCACCCTTGGACCCACAGATTGCAATCCCCTCACCTAGCTCAACCTTATCCTCGGTAGCCTCCCATGCGCAGGGACAATGGTGCGGAAAGTGCACGCAGGAGAGTGTACCAGGGCAAAGATAGTGACTGCATTGTGCTGTTCGAGCGTTAGCGGGAATCATGCAAATCAAATTATTGTATCTTGAAAAGTGCTTTCTGGTCCGTAAGATCTGATTCTATGAGGGTAAGGATAGTGCGCTTCTCACCATTCTCATATTGTGCCTGGTACCATGAACTATCGCTGCGGACGTTCGCTTGTTGCTGTTGCTGCTGTCCTCCGTTGCCGAACATTTGGTCGAAGAAGCCGAATTGTGCAGTTGCTGTGAGTGTCCATAGACCCAGGAGGAGGAAGAGCTTGAACATATTTGCCATATATAGTTTGTATGAAATCCTTATGGAATCCGTATGAGTGAGAAGTGTAGATTTGTAGCAAGTGACAACGTTCGTGGTGTTGCTGATGTGGAGCTTTTAGATGGCCTTCGCTGATTGGCCAGATGCTAGTCCAGCTAGTACAGGGATGCTCAGCCAAGACCGCCAGCTTCGGTGGTCCGCAAAAATTCCATCTCGAAATTCACGAAGCTCTCCAGCATTACCAATAACCACCCGCCAACACCAAGTTTTCACCGCCGTTCGCCATACGCAATCACCGTCAAAATGCATCTGATGTACATTGCCGACCCTGTGGACCCGTCCAAGCGCGTCTACACCCTGCAGAAGGTCATTGACGGAAAGGTCTCTAAGAGTGCGCATCCGGCTCGTTTTTCGCCCGACGACAAGTACAGCAGGCATCGTGTTACAATCAAGAAGCGCTATGGATTGCTTTTGACACAGCAGAGTAAGTAACCCATTTTATGTACTCCAGAGAGAGCAGAGGGTAGAGAGAATGAAGATTTCCGTGGAGTGTACGAGAAATTTGCGGCTCGCTTTGGTCACAAAAAGAGCTAGAACAACAGGCTCACAATACCGCAGAGAACAAGGTCGCCGAGCGCTCCTAAATTTCGACGCGCCCAGCCTAAGAATTGGCGGAACCAAGCCATAGAGACGATTCCACTTGCGCAACAATTCAGCAAACAGCCTTGATGCGTAGCAAAGCCGTGGTGCGCAACATGGGGCTGTTAGGATGACTTCGATGTAGATAAAAGGTACGGCATGGCGTTATACGGCGTACAGGCAGAACAGCAGTCGAGCACCACAAGACCAGCATGAGCCTGGGGTTTTCGAGGATGCATCAATACCATTTTCAACTTTCACCTGACTTCTCCTGCACTCCCTCTCGTCTGCGACTCACGCCTCCATCTTGTCTGTTTTCTCGTTCGGAGCAGACTGATCTCTGCATTCCTTATTATCAATCAACCTCGCAGCACCGAACATGTCCATGAACATAATTATATCGGAAGTGAGAAGTTGCATCGTACCCATTAAACCGTCTGGGGTGTGCCAAATATCCATTCCCGCAAGCGCTGCACTCCACACTACAATGGCCCAGAGCAGAAATTCGATGCCGAGACCTCGAACAAGGTGTTTGCCAAGTTTGACGTTGACATCATGTTCTGTAACACTGAAGCAACAGATGCTGATGAAGACGAGCTGAATGAGCGTGGCCATGGTTGTCAGCTTCGGGTTCGACTTTTGGGGTGGCGTCCACTTGTATGCGATTTGAATATAGGAGTGTGTGAGTTGCAGGACTAGGATCAGAGTGAACGTTACACGGCGGACAAGTTTGCGCGCTGTGACTCGATCCATCACGCAGCAATCAATGAAGACGTTGGGATATCCTGCGGTGTAGAAGGTAGGGGATAAACTATTGAGGGTGCGGCGTAGGAGGAATGGCTGTGATGTCAGGCTGATGCGGGGTGCCAACACATAGGAAGCACAAGGGTGGATGCCTGATTACTTTGATTACTACCTTAAAGAATAGGCCACCGTATCACTAGGTCCCTCGGGGCTTGGTAGAACAATTGCTGACATTGCGATTCTGAGCATGCACTACGCTCTTACTCTGATGGTCCAACCGGTGATAGCTGCTCTCCCAATCACCAACACACAGCTGCCAATCAAAACCGTCACGCCTCCAAACATCTGTGCGGCAAGGTAACGCCCACCAAGGCTTTGTATAAGAGCACCCGCAATCGGTGGGCCTACGAGTGTGCCAACGCCCATAATCGCAAAGCCCATGCCATTCCTCGTACCTACGCGACTCATGTCTTTTGTCAAAGTTGTTAAAACTGCAGGAAAGATGCCCTGGAAGCCTGCAACGAAGAATCCATAGCAAACCGCCCATGCATACAATCCACTTTGGTTGTGAACAAGCGGCCAGCAGAACAAAACAATGGAGGAAACAAAACAAAATGGTATCAGGACATTGTACGGCCCTGTATACTTGTCGGCGAAGTAACTCGGTATCAAGCGTCCCAAGATACCAACACCATTCAGAACAAGAAGAACATTGACGCTCGTAGCATATGACACCCTCAAAATATCGACTGCAAAAGATGAAATATAGTAGAACGCAAAGTACTGGCCTAAGCCGATCATGAAAATGCCGATGAGGAAGAGACTGTACGGTGGTTCCCTGAAAGCACTGAACTCAAACACCGGCCCCGAATTACGCGGTGGCAGACGAGGTCTGAGAAGCGAACAGTACAGAGATCCAACAGCAAGCATCATGAAACCCATGACCCTGACCGTCCATGGAAACCCAATCTTCGGCATGAGCTGGCGAGCGACAGTTGGGTAAACGAGGCCGCCTGTTGCACTCCCACTAGCCATGATTGCGACCGCCACACTCCTATTTTTGCTGAAATACGTCGTGACGAGACTGATGGTCGGTGAAAACTGTAGCCCGCATCCCAACCCGGTCATCAGTCCCTGTGCGAGGAAAAATTGCCAGTATGAGGAGCACAAACTCGTCATCATCATGCCTAGGGCAGCCAACAGCATGCCTGGAATGATCACCCAATAGAAATACCCTGCATCAAACATCCTTCCGCTGAACATCCCAAGAGCGAAGTGGCCCAGCATCTGCATGCTCCCAATCCACGACACGGCGCTGGGCTCCAAACCTAAATCTTGCGTGTAATGTGCTTGGAAAACGCCAAAGGTCGCGATCATGCCCCACGTGTTGAAGACCACGAAGTGGCCCATGAAAGACTGTGTCCAGGCTTTGAAACCGCCGTCTGGGGGCGGGCCGGGATCGATTACTGAGGCATTGCTGCGGGCCGTGATAGTTTTGGCAAGATTTGTGAGAACGTCTTTAGATTTGGCTGTGGGCGATGTGTGGGAT
This sequence comes from Leptosphaerulina australis, assembly GCA_026120165.1. NCBI lineage: Eukaryota > Fungi > Ascomycota > Dothideomycetes > Pleosporales > Didymellaceae > Leptosphaerulina > Leptosphaerulina australis. Next base: position 40,781 of record JALRMI010000160.1, read on the forward strand.
GCGTGGGTATGTATTCTTGATATGCTCTCTTGTTCCTCGTCAGAGTGCTGTGAGGATGACAAGGATGTGCGCCTGGGTGTGTAGATATTGTTGGTGTTTCTACCATTTGTCGTCGAGTCATTGAGGATTCCTTCCTCGATATCGTGAGATGCCATGATGGCGATGATAGCTATTCCTTGAACAGTGCCAACTCTTTCTCTTTTTTTTTTCACCAAGTATAATCTTCGAGGTCGAGTGCAGTATCAACGACAAAAAAAGTCACAGAGGTACAAGCACATCGGCGCTGATGCCGACGAACGATTAGTCCTTCGAGCCCTGCAGTAATAAGTGCACCGGCCGCGGAGGCCAGCTAGATAAGATCTGGTAAGAGGAGTCAGATACCAGTTTTTTGTGCATCTGGAACTTTTTTTTCTACGGGCCGGTCATCATGTTTTGTGGAGACGAGCAGCAAATATTGGGGGGGCAGTCAGGGATTCTCCACGATTTCGGACTTCTTCCCGGTATCTGAGTCCATCACATTATAAGCACAGAATGTTTGCCCTATCACCTAATTTCATGTCTCTCACAGATCTGCGCATGGTGATACACTATACAAACAGTATGTTCTATGATGCGCGCACCGGCCGCGGAGGGTGAATGTTGCTTAGCAATGCGAATCTCCTGTCATCATTGTTGATCTTCGCCAAGTGGAACAAATGGTTCAATACTCTGTGCCATGTCAGTGCAATCAACATTCGCACGGCTACAAACCACCGACGCGCGAATCTCACTGGCCAACTGACAGTTGTTGATTTCGACCATGCTTCTGTCGCATACACCTGGTGTCTTTGCTGAGCTGTGTAATGACTGATTCATACAAAGATGTTTAAGTTAGCGAGCCAGCCACCATCAGAGCACAGACAAATCTCACATAGAGCCAAAGCTTAGATTGTGGTTGAGTTAACGTCCTATATAAGTCTATGGCTGGTTGACTGGTTGAACAGCAGACGTTGTTCGTCAATTGGTCGGTTTAGATCTTTGAATGTATAAACGCTACGCATTGGTAACGTGATGAATGGTGCCTACAGCATCTTAGATCTTAACCATTTACGACAGTCGACAACGTCTTTCAAACGATCATATAACTCCAATTTTAATCGCAGCATCTTCTCGGAAAAACCTCTAGTTTGGTGCTGGCGCTACACCGTTTTCCGCGCCTCGCAAGGCCTCCAAAGCCCGCTCTAGCTCATGCTCTGCCACCATGACAGTTCCCGCTCGTGCTGTACTGAGATAACTCATCTCCACGGGTTCCTGGAACCCCCCAGAAGTCTCTCCAACTAAGCGCCCTGCGATACCGCACACAATACCCGTGCTCTCCATAGGCAAATCACGCAAGTCCAACGTAATCGGAACGAGGTACTCGTCCTTCGAGCCGAGAAGAACGTCCTGCGTGAAGTTCTGTAACAGCTTATGATCAACCAGCAATGACGCGGCCTCAGAGTCGGTCAGCGTGAGTGACAGAAACCTCGGACACGGAGGCGAGACCAGGCATTTGACGAGACCGAGGTGCAATGCACCATCTGCAAGAGTGGCTGAGCCATTACTTTGACTGTCTCGACGACCGGCGCATTGGACGAGCCGAAGCCTTGAGTCGACTGTTGGGAAAATATTGCGGCGTTTGAGCGTGGCGAATGTTCGTGTTTGCAGCTCTGAGACAGTTGCTGGGGGCGGTGTTCCGGGCGGTTGAACCTCGAATGTGGGAACCGAGGTTTTACGGCTGTGGTGGTTGGGGTTGATGTATGAGGAAGTCTCATCTTCGAACTGTAGACCCTTGTCTTCTAGCGCTTGGATGACCTGCTTGCGAAAGCGTGATGGGACAAGAATGTAGTCTGTGTAGTAACTTGTGATGAAAAATATTGATCTGCGAAACTTCAGTCACTGTGCCGATAATGGAGACCTACAGTACTTACATGCCGGCTAAAGCGAGTGGACCAGTCAATTCCAAGACGCGCTGATCTGCATCAAGGCCCTCGCCGTCGATTTGCATTACCACGAAGTCTTCCGTGGTGACGTGAACTTCGTTCCTGGAAGTAGCATCGAGGCGGTTGATGGCGGGGACAAAGAGTTCGTTCACAAGCCTACGAGAGCAGACGACTGAACACTCGATAGGGGTTACCGAGATGTTGATGAAGGGGTGCTCATCACTCCAACCATCAGGCGGCTGAACAGCACCGTCACCTTCATCAGTGCTACCGTGGCCAGGTGCGATAGGTAGCAGCAACTGCAAGATGGGCTGGAGGAAGCTGCTATAGAGACGCAATGGAATGTGGAGGAGAGCGAGTTGTGTGTCCTGAAGGCAAAGCATGTCAACCAGTGGTTCTAGGCAGAAGGAACATAGCACATGGTGGATATAAATCCATCTTGATGCATCCGTGCATACGGCCTATACATCTACTCCAGGCAGGTATGAGGCATAGGTGTCACATTGATACAAGGCGCACCGCCGTCATGGATAATAAAGTACTTACCAGGAACCTGATATCTGCGCTCATCAAAGTCTGAGATGAATCCATGACGTGCAAACACGGATAAGACTAGTCCACGGACGGCAACCGGTAGCGTGGTCGCGGGTGATGCTGTGGATACCTTCCGAGTCGGTAAGCTCGACAAGGCTGAAGCCAAGCCGGAGAATGTTCGAGAATGGATGCAAGTGTGAGTCCGAGATCTGATGTGTTTGGAAAAAGTAATGTGAGGCCTAGATGATCTACGATAGGCAGTAGTTGAAATTGATACTCCGATGTTCGGAAGACTACCGGTTGATATGCTCTTGTCCAACAGGCCAGTGGGAGGTGTCGTTTTTGAAACCGAAATTCATTCCTTCCAGAACTTATCGAGACGTCACACGACGTGGGAAGCGTTAAAGACCTTTGAGATAACGAGGACAGACGATGAGTCCGAGCTTCGATTCAGAAGACGAGAGTCCTTTGACGGCTAACAGCGAGGTGCGCGCACTGGGATAGATTTGCAGCGCAAATCCGCTGGAGCCGATGGCTATCCGTCTGAGTTGATGCAAATAAGGGCAGTGGTCTGGGTTTGAGGTAGAGCTGCGGCGTGGAAAGTAGAGCCCCTCTTTCGCGATTGGCTAGTAGTTTCCAAGGCTTACAGCTCAATCTAATCTGCAGTTCGTGTCGAGAGCGCTATGTGTAGAAGCGGGGCGTGGGGGTCGGACTGGACGTAAACGGCGTACTGCGGTTGCTGGTGCTGTTGATAGTGCACCAGAAGATTGATGTACGGTGGACGCCGGGCACGACGACGACAGCAACGACAGCAGCAGCAGCAGTAGCAACAGCGACAACAACAACAACAGCTACAACAGGCAAGGCTAAAGCGAAGGGCCAGAGAAGATATGATTTCTGGGTATGCCGGAGTTTAAATGATTCAGACACTATGTGGAGCAAGTCTTGTGAATGGAGTCCGAAGTTAGTGACTCGAACTTGAGGTCCGAGATTTTCCCATTGAAGCATCGTGCTGGAAAATTTGAGATAAGATCGCCGACCAGCGAACAGTCAGCAAACAATGAAAAGAACGAAGATGAAATCGACGATACCAGGACAGCCACGACCCATTGCCTATCTTGCTGATGGGGTCATGCAGCGCCTCTCGAAGAGGAAACGACAGCCGTACTCACATTGTGATGCGTTGCTCCTATACAGCTGTGACCTCATCTGCGTACCTGAATGTACCTGGCAGTGAACACTATTCTGGCGATGGCGACATCACACAACATCGAACGCATTTATGCTGATGTTCCAACCCAGTGGATCTTTTGCTACACATCAACGACAGAGTGTTCAGCTCGCAAACATCACCTGGCCTGACGAGGGGCTCACATCCAGCCACCCACATGACTCGAGCACCTACGATATCCATGCACTCACAGCTGGACACTGTCATGCAGAATGGCAATGGACCTTGGTGTTGCACACGTCAGTCGTATGCACGTCCTCCTATGGAACAAGCCAAGCTCTCATAGCAAGAATAGCCGCCGCCGCCGCCGCCGTCATGGACCCTGTTCGCTGATCACCCTTCTCTTGACGCTGTTGCAAATCTGGATAGCTTGAACGTGCTTACAGCTTGATATGGTGTCAGGAAGAGAGAGTACAGCGAATCTGATAATGACAGATCACGACAAGGTACAAGGCGTTGCTCCCTCCGCGATTGTACCACGCTGGTCTACGTTACCCCGCAACTTCACCTCCACCAACACATCGTCTGTGCGCCAGTCACCACTTCTACAGCTATTTCACTGGTCAAGCAAACAATGACGTGCAGCAAGACGGGAGAGCTTCCCAGAAGCCTGAAGCGCGGTGCGATCAAAGCGGGCCTCTCCCGTAGACGTCTAGCCAAGAAGCAATATGACCCCCACGTGCCTCAGCACACCGGCGAAGCATCAACCACTTGCGTAGTAGCCTTTTCATACTGCCAGGAGTCAGCATCCAACATCTAACATCACCAAGCCCCGCCCCAAGGATGAGCAGCCCGCGCTGCAGCTCTCTGCAGCCCTCCATGCATGCTGAGGCCCCCAAGCACGTTCATAAATCAACCCCAGTCCGACCCTTTGCAGTGCATCCGCAGATCTCGAATGCAGAGCTGGCCTAGTAGTCATGCACCAAGAACGCCATCACCCGTGTCTTCGGCCAAATTCACATGATCCCAGATGGCGTAAATCAGCCGCTACTGATCCTCGAGTCTTCTGTTCTACTGCGTCAAGCGATAACGCAATGCGATATTCTTTGAAAATGATTTTGATCATGGCCCGGTGTGTCGGTTTTACCTACTGCACAGCTCGCAGCACCGTGACCGATCGTTTCCCCTCATTTCCGTCTACTATGTCGCGGCGAAGCTCGGGGGTTTTGTCGTCTTGGTTGGTACGGTGCAGCGCATAACGGAAGTCACCACGAGAGCACCCATCGAACCCAGGCACGTGCATCGAGCAAGCTATACGAGCCCCACGACGATCAGCAGAGGGTTTCCTATCCCCCCTCCGTACCTTCTCAGCAACCGAACTAACACGTGTCCAACCCCATACACACTGATTCTTGTACTAGGCAATTTGGACTGGGAAACAGCGTAGCTCATGGCACAGCACATGGAAAGGACCCCAAGGGGCTCTAAGAGACTCCAAAAGACTCCAAAGTAGCAATCGTTCATTCGTGATTTCATAATTCATAAGTCGTGATACCAATACTCAATACTGCCCCCCCCCCCTCCCCTCCCTTCATATGGAACACTCATCGTTCCCGCTTCACGTATTGATATTCATACAACTGCTTCTGACCCTTTTTCTCCTCCCCAGCCCCAAACTCCTCTCTCCCCCATTGCCTCATCAACACCTTGCCCAACACTTCCTTTTCTCTCTGGACTTTGTCCATATTCTCTTCCCACTGCCCATCGCGCTTTCCTACGACAGTGCGGGCGCGCTCTTTCATGAGTTTGGTCAAGAGCTGCGAGAGCTGCTGATCCATGGCGGCGTTGATCGCTTCGTGGTCGCGCGACTGAGCAGTGAGGCGAGACTGGAGAGCTGAATTCTCAGCGCGGAGGGCGTTGAGGGCGGCTTCGTGGTCGCGTGACTGATGGTTTAGGCGAGACTGGAGAGCTGATTGCTCCGCGCGTAGAGAACTGAGGGTGGCTTCGTGGGCGGCTTTGAAGGAGGTGAGAGAGGAGGTGTGAGAGGACTTGAGGGCCTTTAGCTCCGCGACTTGGTTCTTAACGATCGTGCGCAGACTCTCAATCTCTCTGTCCTTGGCTTCGTCGACTTGCACGGCTGCGGACAACGGAGCTGTGGTGTCGTCGGATTCTGGTTCCGATTCCTCATCAGTCTTCTGCATGGACTCTGCGCGTAGTTGATCAATCTCCTTCTGCATCCGTTCCACGCTTTTCTTGAGCTTGGCTCTGTCTTTCCTCTCTTGTGCAAGGAGAGCGCCAGTTCTGCGCACCGCGTCCTCAGCCTTATCACGCACGTCTTCCATCATTGCCGCGTGCCCTGCGACCAAATCGTCATGGTACGACTGCAACTCCCTCAACTTGCCCTCCACTTCATTCTTCAGGTCTTTCGTCCTGGTGTGTTTCTTCTCAACATCTGCGATGCGACGATCTGCCTCTGCACGCACATCGGCTAGACGGTCATTTGCATCCTCGAGGTCCTGGGAGACACGTTCGACCTCTGCGCGCGCGCTGCCGCTTTCACGACGGGCATCGGCAAGTTGTGCACGTAGCGCGGTGATGCTGGCTTCAAGGCCAGAGACACGGCCCTGCGCTGTGCTGAGTTGGCGTTCCAGTCCATCTTTCTCTGCGATATGCTGTGCGATAAGTTGGTCCTTTGCAGTAAGCTCCAGCTGCAGTTGCGAGTCTGATATCAAACAACTACTCTTCCTCGCACTGAGGTCGATGAAAGCGCTCCGTTGAGTCTCGAGGTCGCTGCGTAAGGCTCGAAGACTGGCATTGAGATCGAGATTCGTGTTGAAGAGCTGTGTTTTTGCAGCAACGTCGGCTTGGGCACATTCGAGTGAGAACTTTGCATCCTGGAGGCTTGTCTCGAGGAATGCTATGCGTGATAAGTAATGTTCCGATGTTTTTCTTGCAGCAGTGTCGTCTGCTTGTCGTGTCTGCGACTCTTCGCGGGCGGCCTTTGCTTCTGCTGTGGCACGTGACAAATCTGCTTGAAGAGCGTTTGCTTGGGCTTGAACAGACGCTAGTGTGTTCTGCATCTCTGTTCTTTCCGCGACAAAGTCTTGCTTGATCTTTAGTTCCTGCTCCGTCTGTATTTCCTTTGCGCGTTGAACGTCATGCGCATTTGCTTGTCTAAGCTGGGTTAATTCTGTCTGCGCATTTTCCAGCTCCCAGCTTTTGGTTTCTGCATCGTCGACAGCTGCGCGCTTAGACCCCTCCAACTCTCTCAGCTGACATTCAAAGTCCTCGCGCTGCTTCTGAAGTTTAAGCAGATTGTCGCATCGCAGCTCTTCTTCGAGTTGCTGAAGCTTCATATTGTGCGCATCTTCCTGTTCTTTCAGTCGGTTCTCCATGGAACTAGCGAGTGCGTCCTGTCTAGCACGTTGCTCCTCCAAAGAACGTTCTAACCTCGCGATGTTATCTTTATGCCTGTAGATGTCATTGCGCGTGCCCTCTAGCTCGGTCTGCGTGTAGGAGAGAATGGTCTCGAGCTCGGTAATGCGCGTCCGGGAAGCAAGCTCCTGCTGATCTAAACGTAACTGCAATGCGGCAAGGGGGTCTTCGGACGACGCGCGCTCATTGCGGACTGTGGGCGAGGGGTGGTGAATGACGGTCTGGTGGGTGGGCTTGCGTGGGGTTTCGTCCTCGACGGTGGCTTGCAATGAGCGGGCTTTCGGCGGCGAGGAGCGTGGAACCTGGAGGAGATTCTGTTGGGGGGCGCGCAGGGGCGTGCCGTTGGGAAGAGTACCGAGCTCTGTGTCAGGCAGGGCGCTGAGGAAACTACGAACCTTTTCCTCATTCTCCATAGACCGCTCTGAGGCCACGGTGCTGTACTCGCGGCTGGCTGTAGTGCCATTCAGGCGCACTGTAGGTGACGCTGTAGTAGATACCTCGACGGCTGCATGGTCGCCCTCATTGCCTGCCTGCCGCCCTCCATTTGGCAAAGGCCTGCTAGCTTTGGTCTCCTTGCGCGATCTGACTTGAGTAGGCGGCAGGTCAGATGTCATCCAGTAGGTCATGTTCATGGTAAAGTCGTCCGGGCCCTCCACCTCACTCGTATCTACACGATCGACGAATGGCTCGTAGTTTTTCTCTAGCGCCGTCGATTCGAACGTCGAGTTCAGCCCCAGCGCATCCAAATCCATCTCATACTGCGAACCATCCTCGGAGCTGCTGCGCTCTACTGGGCCGCGTCGAGGCGAGTGCATGCGTGTCGGGCTGGCTGTGTACGACGAGTGTGTTCGCGCCATTGCTTATTGACTGTTCATCCAGCCCCAGGTCTTTGCCGTCGACTCAGTTGTGGAGAAGTAAGAATTGTGTTGTTTGGGTAAACAGTGAGCCGGCGCGTCGTGATGGCGGACCAAGCCAGGATTAGTGTTGCCGCCAAGTTAGCGCCTCTTATCCATTGTTGTTTTCTTGAACTACATGTCACGGCGCCAACATGTTCTCTGTTGCATTAGGTTGATTACTGCGTGTCATCTCCAGATTGCATGTCCTGGTCAGATAACATACACTGGTCTTGGCCAACGTTACGTTTTAGGCATGCCTCTTTTCATGTTCGGCATAAGATGGCTCAGGTACTTTGCCGAATTAGCGTCGTTCTTCCCTTCCCTTCCACTTACAACTGGCGCACAGCGTGCACAATAACGGAGGTGAGCACGATTTCTTACAGCACCTCGATTCATCACACCGATAATCACTGCATGCGTCATAGTCTCCAGGAGGTTGTCGATGGTGACGTGCGTGGGCTCTGCGAAGAGTCAGGTTTCGACATGTTCGCGATTATCCGTCCTCTTCCTCTAGTCTCTTTGGACCCTCTTTCAAGTGATGAGTCGTTGTGATTATTGGTGGGAATAATGCGCTGACGAAACTGTTCATACATCTGACGGGTTTACTCACCGCGGCATCAAGCCATCAGTATGTAGGTATTAGATTCTACTCAAGTATCTCAGCACATGATGGAGTTCTGGTCAAAGATGCTGTTTTTTTGTGGGTGGTGAAAGGGATTTGGCGAATGCAGACACTAAGAACGTAGGCTTTCAGGCAACTAAAAACTTTGGAATGGGACTGTGTGTTCACATAAAGATAGTCAAGCTGGTGGTCATGCCATGAGCTTTGTCAAGTGACAACCCTCGGGCTCAGGAATTGTTACAGAAAGCCATTCTTGGGAGGAATGACAGCAAGCTCTGAGCACATTCATACACTGGAAAAAGTAGGCCCCCAAGCATACTGGTACAGAGGACATGCTGAACTTCAACATGTCAAATTTCTATACATTCCACCAAATCAATTTCAACATACCCTACCAGACGAGCTTTTGATCATCTCGTCTTATATAATCATAGACTTTCGGTACATGTTGAAATTCAATCCAATCCAATCCACCAAATCAAACTCGACACTGCCCAGCACAGCAGCAAGCGTCATCAAATCATTCACACAATCCTTCAGGCCAACCACTCTCCCCACCACCTCACCGCGGCCCCCTTCCCCTTCGCCATAGCCTCCCTCTCGCCCTCGACTTTCTCATCTCCCTTTGTCATGCATCCATGTGCCACACCTGGAAAATGAATCCACTCAAACGGCACGCTCTTCTTCGACAGCAGTGCCTTGAAGGCATACTCCTTTAATTCATCCGGAAACACGGTGTCCCTCTCTGGAGCCAAAAACATTATCGGCACCCCTACACCATCAAGATCCTCCTTCGTCGTTCCGGTGGGATGCGCGCATACAATAGCATCAACGAGATTCTCAGCTGCGAGGCGTAGTACGCCCCAGCCACCGAAACAGAAACCTACTGCGCCGAGCTTGGTGTGGCCTTTGGTGCGCAACTCCTTTGCTGCAGCAAAGATCTCCGGCTCTCGGATCTCACGGCTGTTTCGGTTTCTGAAGCCCGCAATGTCCAGATCCTGCCAACGCCCTTCCAATATGGCGACAGCATCTAGCTCTTCGCCACCGAAGAAGTCGGGGAGGTAGACTGTTACATTTGCCTGTGTTCATCAGTCTCCGTCCGTTCAATAGCGTCTTGTATTCAGCGACCTTGGATTGAGGCTGCAAGCTGTGTGATCACGAAGGGCAATAGGAGAAGCAGATGAATCGAGAAAGACCTGGGAGACTGTAAAAAGTGAGGCAATATGCATACTTCTCGGGCATAGTGATCTGCTAGGAGACGTGCGTTGCTGAACTTCCAACCCAGTGCATCGTGAATATAGAGGACCGCAGCGGAAGGATTGTCCCCCGTTGTGTAGGTTGGCAGACCAGCGAGATTGTCCTCGCGACCTGAGGGCTTGCCGTCCCATTGAAAGGAGGTCAGGCAGCAGGGTTTGAACATACTGGATGTTTTCGTGGAGGTGGGCAAGCGGGTCAGCCAGTAATTTCAATTCTCGACTACAGTGCAGGTGTGTTCCCGCAAGATAATAGAAACAACAGACAACGGTCAGAGTTGAACCTGGACGTTTCATATATCACAAAGGATGTCTTACACATGCATCATTGTTGGTCAGACGGCCAACGTGTACACGGGATGCTGACATCTGCATGCGCGGCTCGTAGCAGACCTATCGTGTGAACTTGTTGACAAATCTCATGCTTTTCTGCTCAAGAGCTCTGAAATCTTCGGCCCGAGAGCGAAGCTCGCGCTGGAGTTAAGATATGGACAGTGGGGGCTGGAAATGTGGGGTGCGAAACACCGATTAGAGGGGAGTGGGGAGAAGATATTGTTAAACGTTCATATATTCAGATTAAAACCCGACCTGCCATTGACAACTGTATAGGACGTACACGTCATATACCTTGAGTAGGTGTTAGCTTCACAACTACGTGGCGCGAGGAGGTTGATGATGGTTACAAATCGTTGGAATCCATCATAAGCAAAGCGCAACTACAGCGCAAGACAATGGTATAAAAGGGTGTATAGTGCCTGTTGAGAGGCCAATGCGTCCGGATCTAAACAACGCAAATGACCGCCATTTTCTCTTTAGTAACGAGATTGCCTTCTCCTGATACAGAGTGATGAACTCCGCGCCATAAACGCCGTCCCATATGCCGTAAACATGGTATATACTATGGTTTTCAAAGAAACATAGGTAGCGACTGTTTTCAAACAAAAGTTGCTGGTGTGTCCCTACTTCCTGTTGATCAGACTCAAAAACTCTTCTCTGGTTTTAGCTGCAGAGCGCATAGCACCCAGCATGCAGCTTGTGGTTGTTGTAGCTCCGGTTTTCTGAACACCTCGCATCACCATGCAGAAGTGGCTGGATTCGACAACCACAGCAACACCTTGAGGTTGGAGCATTTCAGACAGTGCAAGGGCAACTTGCTTCGTGAGGCGTTCTTGGACTTGGAGACGGCGGGCGAACATCTCAGCAATACGCGCAAGTTTCGACAGTCCAATGACGCGACGGTTGGGAATGTAGCCGATGTGCATCTGGAAACATTAATTACTGTACATTTAAGGTGCTGGGTTGCGGATAGGGTGGGCAGTGAGTTTGGAGGAGCATACCTTTCCAGTGAAAGGCACCAAGTGGTGCTCGCAGAGCGAGAAAATCTCTATATCCTTTACGATAACTAGCTCATCGTGGTCTTCATGGAAGACAGCACCGTTGACAATGTCGCGCAAGTTCTCCTCGTAGCCCTTGGTGAAGAACAGCATTGCTTTTGCGTAACGCTCTGGTGTATCTAGTAAACCTTCGCGGTCGGGATCTTCACCGAGACATTCCAGCATGGTTCTCACAGCACCGGAAAGCTTCTTGAGGTTCTCTGCCTTCTCTTCTTCTGTAGCTTCCTTCCTGTTCCGTGTGCCCTTGCTGGGCCAACTAAGTCCATCGAAGTCGATTGTGGGGTGCTGTGTGTAGGGGCTGTGGGCGCGGCTGGTTGCCAGTGGTGTCTGCGACTCATGACGATCTTCGACATTCACCTCACCGTTCCTGAGTAGGTGCTTGTTGTGCACGTCGCCACCATACGTGTCTGCACTTGAGCCTTTAGCAATGGCTGAAAAATAGCTGTCAGGACCATCGAAGTTCACGACTTGACGGCCTCGCTCTGACAACTGAATGGCATGGTGAAGGCTTTCACGTTCCTTTTGGTCGCGAGACTTCACCGACTTCTTCAGTGGTGAGCCACCATTAGCGATGTTCGCAACGTGCGAGGGGATAGCGGTAGGCTTGGTGTGCTCATCCATTGCTACTGCGGGGAAATTTCGCGTTGAAAAAAGTTTGGAGAGGCAGGGGTGTGAATATCAGCTAGATATATCTAGGTCCCAATGGCGTGATTATGTATTGAAGAGTGGCACAGGTGCCCGGATAGTAGAGTCAGATCTGGTGCATGCTGTTCCGGAGACATCGCGAAAGATGCGGGACCCGTGAGCCATATTCGAATAACTTTCTCTCTACCGAAAAGGCGTTAGCCAAGGCCGATGACGCTGGCTCAGATGCAGGAGGGCAACCGAAAGAAGGCGCAGTCACGGGGTGTGCCGCAAGCGATTGAGCAGGAACGCCGACTTCAGCAACACAACACCACTGGCATCACCAACCCGTCGCGATTCAACTCCATCGACGCACGACTGACCCAGGTATGTGAAGTGCTCTCAGCGCAGCTGCTCTTCGCCCCGATATTCACAGTGCTGTCGCTAGGATGACGACGACATTCAGACCGCCCTGAAAGGCTCGTAGTGATGGGTGGTCTCGAATCACCACCGACATCGCTACAACCTCCTCAGCAGACCTGACGATTCACAGCTTGCATCGCTGTGTGTGTCTTCACGATACTGTTGTCGGCTTGCGCAGCCTTCGGCAAGCTTGGTACTCGGTTATAGATGGAGGAGATAGGAGGCATGTCGTGAAAGGGAGGGGCGTGTTTGGCAAGCAGTTGCCATATCGATGGTTCTGCATCATCAGCATCTGTCGAGAGTCGCAGTGTTATTCGTTAACCAGCAGTCATGTATGACTTTCATTGACTAATAGTTGCACCCTGCAGCTACGACACTACTTTCAGGCTTCGCCCAAGGATCAAAGACAGCAGCCTGTACACCTGCCATCTTTCCGCGCTGACGCAAGATCTGTACGGGTAAGCTTTTCATCGCTGTCGACAGCTGGCCTTCACTTGAGTATATTGGAAGGGTTCTGGTGCATGCACCGTTGTGGTGCACGACCTTTTCCTCTACTGGTTTCGAGTTATAGCTGCTGTCTCGGGTGCTACAACGTTATCCTTCGCACGACCTTGGTGGAGGAAATGGTCCTCTGCTTTACAGTTCATCCAAAACATGTGCCCAGGTTTGACCGCTCGAACACATTGGCACAAGTGCGCAGGATCATTCAAGACGGCAGATTTTCGCACCTTCAACGTCGTGGCCAGCATGACTTCACACTTTCACAGGTACATTGGGAGCATGTTGCCTTCGGAAACAATGTCCGTTTGCCGCCATCCACGACCCGAGTTCCTTCACTCTCAACCACCACAGAACCAGGGAGCGCTATGTTCACGGGTACGCATGTGTCCTTGTAGTCTCCAACATGCGTGCATTAGATAGCTGTCGTGACTGGTTGAGGGCGCTTGCAAGATAGCGAGCTTTTGGAGACACATGCAAGATGCAGGCAAACATTGAAGACTCTCAAGCTTATTCTGCGGCTTTGACAGGCTTCATCTGGAGGCTGAAAGGCTGCTCTACAGCCCGCTCCGCGGGTCACGAGGCTTGGCGGGCACAAAAAGGCGGCGACTGCAAGCTCGCTGCAAAAGCACGAACATCACTAAGAAGGGCTACAATAGTTGCGCATCAGTGACTGTATCTCATCCGCAGTCGCATTACGAGTTTCATTCTTTCCTATTATCTGGCATCTTTTGTCATTAGGCTGAAGGTTGCGGCTTGTCGGTGGAGTTCTGACGCTCGGTCCGGCTGTGACACTCAGACTCCCGCGAACCTTCTGAAAGCTGCATTTACCCCAGTTCTGATGATATTCCCGCCTACATGGCTGGGTTGCGACAGACCCAGGATATAGACCAGTGGAGACCAGAGGAACCGTCTATTAGGGACAGGGAAAGAAGTAGGGAGCGTCCCCTGGAGCGCATCCACGAACCAAGAACGTCGTCACCCGTGCCACGCGCTGCGTGGGACACCTCCAGACGGACGCACGATACTGAATCTCGCTCATTAGCTAAGCAAGCAGGAGAACGCCTACACGAGAGGGGTGTAAGTAGAGACCACACGCGTCGTCACAGTCGAGAGGCCTCCAGGGACGAACGTTATCGAGCCTCACGGAGGGAACGCAGTGTAGACAGGGTTTCGCACTCACACCGACACCACCACCACCACCATCACCGCAACTACCGCGACACAACTCCATCCTCAAAGCGCCATCACAGTCGCTCTGCATCTCCACGTGGCAGTCATAAACGAGCCAGACGACAAAGAAGTCGAAGTACCGTGCGCTCGAGGTCGACGACGCGCCGCGCAGATTCCTCGCATCGTACTACTCAGAGGGCATACTCCCCACGCCCACCCCGCTCCGACCGCGACCGCACATCTCGACGGCCAACTCCAGACACCTACATCCCTTCCTCATCAGCTCGTCGCCGCTCGCCATCCGCCGACTCGCACTATAGGCCACTTTCACATCGACCACGCAAACGTTCTACTTCACCCATCAGGGACTCTAGACGTGATCTGAGCCCTAGAAGAACCTCGCCTAGAAGATACGCCGATCAAGTCAATACTTCGGCTGCAGGTCCGAGCGAAAGGCAGCATAAGCGTCACGCCAGCCACGAGAGAAGTCGTAGTCGTGCATCCAGGCGCGCCAGATCACCTTCCCCACGCCGTAGGCGATCTCCCCCATTCCCAAGGAGGCATTCACCCCCCAGATCACGTAACGCCAGGTACTCGCCACGAAGAAGCCGATCCCCTCGTACATCAAGCCGCCAGTCCCTGACACCTGTTTCATCTTCTGTACACAAGAGTGACGTACCAGCCCGTGCGGATCACTCTCTTTCTAGACGAGACTCGCCTGCGCCTGCATCTGGCTACAACTCCGACGTATCGAATAGAAAGGCAGAGGACGCCAAGATGAGGGGAGCTTACCACCACCAAGGGCGAGGTGGCCCCGGCTATCAGCACTCTCCCCCTTACCCCCCACACAACCAATACTCTCCACACAACCAATCACCCTACCACAGTGGCAGAGGCGGGTGGAACGGACATCCATACTCTAATCAGGAGTGAGTCAATCGTGTCTGTGCTCTGTGCAAATCGTGCTAAACTCTATTAGGTCACCTGTGCATGGCTACTCACCAAACCAATCACCATATAACCAGAATCAGAACTACTCACCTGGGTATCCTGGCAATCAATCTTATTCGCAACCTGGCTATCAAAATGGTCCTTATCGAGGCGGCCGTGGCAATCACTATAATGGTCCAGATCGTCGCATGTCAGGACCAGGCTCCAACGGTGGTTTCGCACCACAAGGTGGCCGAGGTCGTGGTGCAGCGCCTACACAGTTCTCCAATCTATCGTGGACACCAGCATCTGGCACAAGAGGTGGACGGCCTGCTACAGAAGCGCCTCGTCCCAACCCACCAACAACGCAGGCATTGAATGAGTCTACGTCTGTCGACGCTGACGACAACCCCTTCCGCCCATCAAAAGATCTGCGTGTTGAAGATGAAGGGCCAAAAGAAGACAAAAAGATGCCTCCACCAACGAAGGCGGCTGCTGCGACTCCAACTCAGCCGAAATCTGGGTTCAGCTTTTCTCTCAAGACAAAGAACCCGGTTCCCGTAGCGAGTAAGGCTAAGGTAGAGGAGCCTGAAAAGGTGGATCTAAAACCCAAAGAGTCTTTGCTCGAGCCTAAGAAAGACATAGCATCTCGCGATTCTCGATATGCCTCTGATTCTCGAAGCGACCGTGATCGCGACTATAAGTATGATCGAGAGCGGGATCGGGAGCGAGACCGTGACTACCGAGAAAGGGATCGGCGGTATGATTACCATGATCGACAACCACCGTACAGAGACCCACGGGATAGAGATCCTCGCGATCTTCGTGACCCACGTGACATTCGAGACCCGTATTATCGCGAAAGAGAAAGGGACTACAGGGATCTTCGTGACAGAGATCTTCGGGATCCTCGAGATGTTCGCGATGTTAGAGATCGAGATCCACGGGATCTGCGTGGTCTACGAGACCCGAGAGACTTGCGAGACCCGAGAGACTTGCGAGACTCAAGAGACTTGCGAGACCCACGGGACATGCGTGATATGCGTGATCGTAGAGACCCATACTCTCTGCGACGACCAAATGATCGCCGGCCAGAGCCGCACATCGAGAACCGGCTCGATAGGCGTTCCGACCGCAGAGCCCCGCCTCCAGACGTACCAAAGACGATCATGGTCAAACGAAGAAGGATCAAAGCTCGGCCTACGTTATCACCAGAGTTTGCGGCTTCAGACTCTGTGTATTATCGAAAGCCTGGCAACGAGTCAGTGGTCGGATCTGGTACATACGGTAAAGTCTTCAAGGGCGTCCATGTCTACACAAAGGACATGGTCGCACTAAAGAAGATTCGTATGGAGGGCGAACGCGATGGCGTAAGTACTGCACAGTAAACCATATTAGTGACCACAGGTTGACGGTGTTTAGTTCCCTGTTACTGCGATCCGCGAAGTCAAACTCCTTCAGTCTTTGAAGCACGACAACATCGTAAAGCTACGTGAAGTTATGGTCGAGAAGAACGATTGCTACATGGTCTTTGAGTACCTTTCTCACGACCTCACGGGGCTGCTCAACCACCCCACCTTCAAGCTTGAGCTGTCACATAAGAAGGACCTGGCAAAGCAATTATTCGAAGGCTTAGACTACTTACATCGGCGAGGTGTACTCCACCGTGATATCAAGGCCGCGAACATATTAGTCTCCAACACTGGACAGTTGAAACTGGCGGACTTCGGTCTCGCAAGGTTCTATGCTAAGAGGAGTAAGCTGGACTACACGAATCGTGTCATCACAATCTGGTACCGCTCGCCAGAGCTTCTCCTAGGTGAGACTCAGTATGGCCCTGCCGTAGATATCTGGTCGGCAGCCTGTGTACTTGTCGAGATTTTCACCCGGCACGCCATCTTCCCTGGTGACGGCGGTGAGATCAACCAACTAGACAAGATCTACAATGTTCTTGGTACACCAACCAAAGAAGACTGGCCTGGCATAGTCGACATGCAATGGTTTGATCTCCTCCGTCCTACCGAACGTAAGCCATCCACGTTCGAAGAAAAGTACCGCGACCGAGTCAGCCCCATGGCATTTGAGCTCCTCCAGGCCATGTTTCTGTACGATCCCACTGCAAGACCTACCGCTGCTGATGTGCTCGAGCACCCCTTCTTTACTAGTGAGCAGCCACAGCCAAAGAGAGCTGAGGCGCTAAAGGAACTTGAGGGTGATTGGCACGAGTTTGAGAGTAAAGCGCTCAGGAAAGAGAAGGAGAGGCAAGAAAAAGAGGCCAGGAGGGCAGCGAGAGAAGAGGGCAAGAAAGACGAAGGGAAGAGGAGGACTGACGCTACGGATAGCGAGAGGGAAGCCAAGAGAATGAAGAGTGGTGGGTTGCACTAAGAATAGACATAATTGTGTAGGGGATATTGTATATGGGTGCAAATATCGTAACACTAGTAATTTGGGGCAATCGATAAACACCGCGTTTATTCTTTATGTGAAATTTTTGGAGGTCCATGAAAGACAGTCGAATGGAAGAATCGAAGCAGGGTGTCTAAGAGCCTGGCTGTTGCGGTGCGCTTGATAAAGATTTGGTACATATCTGATAAACCATACCTCCTTGGGTTGCTTACGGTTTACGGCATTTAGCCACTGCTGATTACACAGACTTAATGAGGTCTGCAGCAGTTGTGGGGTGCTCTCTCCAATTGGAGCTTGCGTTGTGCTGATGTTGTTTGCCTAGTCATTATATTAACTCCATAAAAGTACGGCATCCCCATCTCACATTGTGTCCCACACCACAAAAGTCTTCATAGGTCGAACCAGTATAACAAACTGTGGTATTTTCCAATTTCGATAACCTATGTCTCTGTCAATATACCCTCTCGGGCCCTACTGGATAGGTCCGGGAGGTAATGTGGCCTACGTCCTAGTGGAGGAGTTTGAGAAGGAAGGAATGGGCAGCGATCACGGTCACGACCGTGTATCTACTTATGCGGGGACCACGATCACAATCGTGTATCTAAAGGACGGATAGTGGTTCTCTGTCACTGCTCCCACGTGGTACGGGCTAACATCAACGTTCAGTTGTGCTAGCTATTATACTTGTGTAGGTTGATCAGTTCTTCAGGTTCGTTGATTTATTGCTGCAAAACTGTCTGAGTATATACAGTATCCGTAGATTGGATGTACAGGAGATATTGCCCAAAAGGGCAATATATTGCAGCATCGGATAGCACAATAAGTACAGGAGCGGTTTTAGATAAGAGATGTACTTTCCATCGAAAACACGCGTCAATCTCCCGCTTTCTTGTCCGAATATACTCACACTTAGATTTGAATTTTCATGTAACAAAGATTCTGTGCTTATGCAACCTTATATAGATAAATAAATAAATAATCTGGAATTTTAAGTGCTACCGAGCGCTATATAAGCGTGCTGACACTGTAGAGACTACACTACTTTGTTAAAGGCAAACAGAGCTGCTGGCTACACCTACAGCTTAAAAACCTCCTTATTCTATCCTTTAGCATTCCCTGACCTCACACTTACCCTTTCTTGGCGCCGTCGCGCAAGCCAGGCTTGGGTTGTTCACTACGGAACATTAGTCAACAGCTCCTTACCCTGCCCGCTTATAGCGCTCCACCTTGTCTGTGCTGCCTTGATATTCAGGCTGCGGGGGAGTATGGCAACTCCTAAGCGTTGTTGAAGGGTGCCCAGTCCCCTGTGTCTGTGGCTTCGAATTTAAGCGCTATTTGGAGGTACTCCAATAGGCCTGTGTCCAGGAGCCACTGTCCTGCCCACTTCGCTGTGTCCCTTTCACACAACAGGCGGTTCATCTGTGTGTGCCCTATCCTGTCGAGGAGCTTGGTTCGCGCTTCGACTTGATCAGGACAGAATCCCGGTACGTGTTAGATTGTCTGACGCGGATATCCGCAGGAGCACTCTGGCGTGATACCTGGGACGCCTACACCCGACAACCATGCTCTCAGCCCCAGCACCTCCGACCTAAGTAGAAATATGGCAGTCACTATATGTTTCCGGACACCGTCGTATATGCATGTTGGCTGGCTCGACCAGCCTTCTTTCCATGTGGGTGCGTGCCGGCGCGGCTTTGCCGTTTGGGACTCTCACCTCCTTTTCCACTCCTCCTGAAGCTCGTCATCAATTTCCCTGATTTGGCCGCGTACCTGGATCCTGCCACCGCGTTGGTTTGGCGTGAGTTCTGCCCTGTTGCTTGTCCTTCTGTCTATTATCTCCTTACCCCTCTGCCTCGCCTTGTCAATGTTGGTACTTGGTTGGGTCGTTTGTTTCCGAGGTCTCCCCCTCCTGCGCCGGGGCTCCGCTTGTGTTGCATCTGCCCACACTTCCTGGAGCTTTGCCCTGATGGCATTTGTTACCGGGTGGCCTTCAGTCTTCACAGCCCTCTGAAGAACGAGGGCAGTGATGTACAAGTCTATTGGAGGTGTTCCGCTCTCTTTCTTTAGTACCGCAGTAGGGGCTCTCCTGTATGCGCCTAGAGCTGATTAATTATATGTAGATATATTGTTCAAAGTTTACCTATTATAATTGCATGACGAAGTGGTGTTCTAGATAGGGCAGCCTGCAGATTAGCCTCGAACAGTGGGCTTTGACAGCGCAGCGGAGCTGTTGCTGAAGGATATGGCAGCGCATTGAGGCAGACACGTTTACGTGTAGAATGAGCGAGATTATGTCTACTTTGAGGCACCTTGCGCTTCTAAGAGGATGGGTTGACGCCTTGATCTAACGGCTGCTTTACTTTACGCTGACGCTTGAGAGCCATCGCAGTAACTGCTATTGTGGGCTTACAACATCCTCGGCGCTAAGCAATCACAATCTACAGGTAAAAAAAACTTACATTAACAACTTCAATGGCGCAAAGGAGTAGAGGATGGTGGTTGTATTGAACTACTAACAGTTACTATGAAGTTTGGTGTTCTCGCCACGCAAAAAGCTAACCAAATCTAGGTGGAACCAGGAGGCACCCAACGCCCGGGGGAACCAATTGTTGGCAGCACAGAAATGAGGCTATAGAGCCACGTACAATAGAGAATATCACGAGACTTTTTGGTGGAGTGATCTATAGACCTATAGAATAAACTTTGCTACAGAAATCTTTTTGGTGGAGCGATTTTGCGGCCACGGCTGTTGAGTTTGGGTGGGGGCGTTGGGGAGTGCCGCCCACGAGCGATAGGCCGACTACCACCACCCAAACCACCACATTTCTGCTTGTTTTGAGGTGCTGCAGACTGTGAGACCTTGCGTTTGCCTTTTTTGGGTAATTTTACGGCTTTTTCAGCGTTGCGAGCTTGTTTTCGACGCTCTTTTTCAGCCTTGCGTTCAGCTACTTCAGCTGCCTTCACAGCTCTCAGCTGGGCACGCTCTTCCTTCTCCCTCAACCGTTGCGCACGCCTCT